>UESW01003860.1:1927384-1989995 GCA_900491605.1 Calamus simplicifolius
GGCCTGTTTTGGGAAATAAGATCCTGCTGCAAATATTGTGTAGAAGCCTTAACTCCAATGGCAATTGACTCGCAAGGACTTCCTCAAATCCCTCAAAATTCCGGTTCAATAGACGATTGAGAGCAGGAGATCTATCTTCAGAAGCAAATGAAGAAGGTCCAGATAAAGGTAACTTCAAAAGTCTAGAAAGGATAGAAGATGTAATATTCAAACTGATTCCCCTAACCTTGCTTACAAGGCCATCATCTCCTCTAGACAAGTTCTTGTAAAATTCCTTCACCAAAGCAGGATACGTTGGGCAATCCAAAGAACAAATATACTCAAGACCCATCTCTATAAGCTGCCTCCCTAGCATAAATCCCTCATTCTCAAACAACTCGAAATCCACTTTCCTTCCTGTGGTTACAACTCTACTAGCTAGGAGGTCTACCTGAGGGGCAGAGACAGTGGGAGCAGATGCATCATCCGAAGAAGAAGCAGTCGAAGACTCCGGAGTCGGCTCGCGGACGGGTCGACGCACGGTTCTTTTCCTCTTCATCCCGGCGCGGCTACTGCTCGCTCCACGGGTTTTGGGGCCATAGATTTGATTGGAATGATTAATCGGAAGTATTTGGAAGATTTGGAGGGTTTGGGAGATTTTTGTAGAGAGAATCGAATGATTAGAAAAGATAGGAATGACCGTCGGGTCGACTCGTGCCCTAGATATTCAACCTGGGACCACGTCGAGTCGACTCGCGCATTTCCTCGAGTCGGCTCGCCTAAATCACAGAGAAAAATCTCGAACTCGAGTCGACTCGCTCATACCAGGAGTCGACTCCCAAGTTTCAGAGAAACTCGAGTCGACTCCGGTACACACCGAGTCGGCTCGGAGACCATTTCAGAACAAAAAAAAATTGAAAATTTTCTGAATGATTGAAATGATTCCGGATTTGATTTTGTGTATGATTCATAATCATTGAGTCTTGATAAATCATTTTGATATGAATTCTAGATACTATTTCCTTAAGATTTTGAGGAATTGAAAGAATTCTAGATGCATTTCCTTAAGTATTTCAAAATTTATTCAAAAGGATTACAAATTCCTAATTCTCCTCTAAGATATTCAAATCTTTCTTCACTTAGGGGTTTTGTTAAGATGTCAGCTAATTGTTCTTCAGTGTTTACATAATCTAAACAAATTTCATCATTAGCTACATGTTCCCTTATAAAATGATATCTAATTTCTATGTGTTTTGTTCTTGAGTGTTGAATTGGATTTTTTGTTAAATTGATTGCACTAGTATTATCACATTTTATGGGTGTCTTATTAGGTTTGATACCATAGTCCTCAAGTTGTCGCTTAATCCATAGGATTTGCGCACAGCAACTTCCAGCTGCTACATATTCAGCTTCAGTAGTTGATAATGCAACTGAATTTTGCTTTTTGCTAAACCATGTGATTAAGTTACTGCCTAAGAAATGGCATGCACCACTTGTGCTTTTTCTATCAATTTTACATCCGGCATAATCAGAATCTGAATATGCAATTAGGTTTAATGTGGAGTCTCTAGAATACCATAAACCTACATTTTTGTTCCATTTAGATATCTTAATATTCTCTTAACAGCTATTAAGTGTGATTCTTTAGGTTCAGCTTGAAATCTAGCACACAAACATACTGCAAACATTATATCAGGTCTACTTGCTGTTAAATAGAGAAGGGATCCGATAATACCTCGATAATACTTTTGATCAACCTTCTTACCTTCTTCATCTTTGTCTAGCTTGCATGAAGGACTCATTGGTGTTCCAAGGGGTTTCATTGTTTCCATACCAAACTTTTTGAGTAGTTCTCTTGTGTACTTGGTTTGGTTGATAAAAATTCCCTCCTTGCATTGTTTGATCTGGAGTCCAAGGAAGAAGTTGAGTTCTCCCATCATGCTCATCTCGAATTCTCCCTGCATTAACTTTGCAAATTCTTGACAGAGAGATTCGTTAGTAGCACCAAAAATAATGTCATCTACGTATATTTGTACTACTAGTAAATCTTTACTTTTCTTTTTAAAAACAAAGTTTTATCAACATTTCCTCTTGTAAAATCATTTTCTATTAAGAATTTACTTAACCTATCATACCAGGCTCTAGGTGCTTGTTTCAAACCATATAAAGCTTTGTGCAATTTAAAAACGTGATTTGATAATTCGTGATCTTCAAAACCTGGTGGTTGTTCTACATAGACTTCTTCATTAATAAGTCCATTTAAAAATGCGCTTTTTACATCCATTTGAAATAGGTTAATGTTCATATGACATGCAAATGCAAGTAAAAGTCTAATGGCTTCTAGTCTAGCTACGGGTGCAAAGGTTTCATCAAAATCAATACCTTCTTCTTGACTATATCCTTTAGCAACCAGTCTAGCTTTGTTTCTAATTACTATACCATTTTCATCTAACTTATTTCTAAAAACCCATTTAGTTCCTATAGTTGAATGGTTTTTAGGTCTTTCAACTAAGGTCCAAACATTATTTCTAGTAAATTGATTCAGTTCTTCTTGCATTGCTAACATCCAATTATTATCTTTTTCAGCTTCTTCTATAGTTTTAGGTTCAATTTGTGATACAAATGCAAGATGATTACTAATATTTCTCATGTATGATCTAGTCCTTATTCCTTGAGATGGATCGCCTATAATCAATTCCTTAGGATGATTATGAGCATATTTCCAGTCTCTTGGAAGATCTACATCATTATGATCAATATTGACATCATCGTCCTTATGTGAATCATCATTTTTAGCTTCTATTTCATGATTAGAAGATACTTCAATATTAAGTTTTTCAAGATCTTTTTCAATTAGGTTTGTATCTTCCTCATCATCAATCTTTTCAGATCTAGTTGCTAAAGATTCATTAAAAACTACATGAATGGATTCTTCAACTACTAAGGTTCTCTTGTTAAAGATTCTATATGCCTTACTAGTTGTTGAATAACCTAGAAAAATTCCTTCATCAGATTTAGCATCAAATTTTCCTAAGTTGTTTTTACCATTATTATGAATGAAACATTTACATCCAAATGCATGAAAGTATTTTATAGTTGGTTTTCTTTCATTCCATAATTCATAAGGTGTTTTCTTTAATATTGGTCTTATTAAAGCTCTGTTTAAGATGTAACATGCTGTGTTAATTGCTTCCGCCCAAAAATACTTTGGTAAGTTGCTTTCACATAGCATGGTACGGGCCATGTCTTCTAGAGTTCTATTTTTTCTTTCAACCACACCATTTTGTTGTGGAGTCCTAGGGGCTGAAAAATTATGATTAATTCCATTTTCAGTGCAGAAATTTTCAAATAGTTGATTTTCAAATTCAGTTCCATGATCACTTCTAAGAGATACTATAGTAGTGTTTTTCTCATTTGTGACTTTCTTGAAAAATTTCAGAAATCGAGAAAGTCTCATCTTTGTGAGCTAAAAACATTACCCAAGTATATCTAGAGTAATCATCTACAATCACTAGACCATATTTCTTTCCTCCTAGACTTGTAGTTCTAGTTGGTCCAAATAGGTCCATGTGAAGTAGCTCTAGTCCCCTAGAAGTTGAAACAATATTTTTAGATTTAAATGAACTTCTAGTTTGTTTTCCAAGTTGACATGCATCACATATTTTATTATCTTCAAACTTTAATTTAGGTAAATCTTTAACTAAATCCATTTTAATTAGTTTTGAAATAAGGTGTGTGCTTGCATGACCTAATCTACGATGCCACAGCCAACTAATTTCATTTATGTTAGCATTGTCAGCAATTAAGCAATGATCACTTAAGGATAATTTTTCTAGATCAACTAAGTAAACATTACCATGTCGATAACCAGTAAATACAATGCTATCATCAATAGAATTAGTTACAGTGCATATAGAAGATTTAAATGAAACATTGAAATTTTTATCACATAATTGACTTACACTTATTAGATTATGCTTTAAACCATTAACATAAAGTACATTATCAATTACAATAGATGGAGTTATGCGAACTTTACCAAGGCCCATAATTTGACCTTTACCATTGTCGCCAAACGTCACAACTCCACCTTTCTTTTCCTCTAGGGTGATGAATTCGTCTTTGTCACCCGTCATATGTCTTGAGCAGCCGCTATCAAGATACCACTTCTTGTTTGATCTTTTGGCCACAAGACATTCCTGCAATATCATCAAACTTTATGTTTAGGTACCCAAGCTTTCTTGGGTCCTTCATGGTTAGCAGCAATAAACGTTGTTCCTTTCGGAACCCATATTTTCTTAGTCTTAACTTTTAACTTGTTGTTATTCTTTAATGTTTTACATTCAAATGATTTATGACCTATTTCATTGCATTTAAAACAGGTTATATTACTTTGGTTAGCTTTTACAAAAATATTCTTTAGAGATTTCTGTTTTCTCAATATGTTGTATCCTAAACCAGCTTTGTCAAAAACAGCTTTTTGACTATCTAGGATCATGTTAAGTTTAGTTGAACTTAATGTGAATTTCTCAACAATGTCCTTATATTTTTTAACATCTTTCTTAAGAGAGTCAATTTCTTTAGCTTGCTGTTCTTTATTAAAGCTAGAGTTCTTTTCATCTTTTAAGTCTTCTTTTAATGAATCTAATTCTTTTAAGATTATCTCTTTCTTTCCTAAGGTCTTCTTTTTCATTAGTTAATTTCTTAACTTCTAAAGCTAATTCATTTTTACTTTTAGCTATACTAATGTTATCATTTTTCACAGATTTAAATTTCTTTTTCAATAATTTGAAATCTATCATAAGTTCATTAAAAGCTTCAAACATTTCATCAAATGTAAATTCATTGTCGGAGGTTTCGGAACTTACCTCGTCATTGTCGTCGTCGTTGGCCATGAAACAAATATTTGCAACCTCTTTTTGTTCTTCTTCTTCGGAAGAAGATTCATTGCTGTCAGTCCATGTTGCAACATATGCCTTCTTCTTTTTCTTGAAGGTCTTTTTCAATTGGGACAATCATATCGATAATGCCCCGGTTTCTTACACTCATAACAGATCAAGGGGTCTTTCTCTTTGTCCTTGTCCTTATCTTTTCCTTTTCCTTTTCTCCTTCCATTTTGTTTCCAAATTTTCGTTTTTGGAAGGGTTTCTTTTTCCTCAAAAATCTTCTGAACTTCTTGGCCAAGAGAGCAGTTTCATCATTATCTTCATCACTATCATCACTGCTGCTCTCTTCCAATTCTGCAGTCTTGAGGGCAAAAGTTTTCCTTCTTTTTGTTTCCTCCTCAACATGCTGCCTCATTGTCAATTCGTGGGTCATGAGAGATCCTAGAAGCTCCTCTAAGGGTAGTGCATTGAGGTCTTTGGCTTCTTGGATTGCTGTGACTTTTGCTTCCCACGATCTTGGCAATGACCTGAGTATTTTGCGAACAAGATCAGCATTAGTATAAACTTTTCCTAAACTTTTCAAACCATTCACAATATCAGTGAATCTAGTGAACATGCATGTGATGGTTTCAGTTTGTTCCATTGTGAACAATTCATATTTATGAACCAAAATATTTATCTTTGATTCTTTTACTTGGTTTGTTCCTTCATGTGTAACTTCCAACCTATCCCATATTTCTTTAGCGGAATTACAAGTAGAGATGCGGTTGAATTCATTTGAATCTAAGGAACAATATAAGATATTAATGGCTTTGGCATTAAGTTGAGCCATTCTCCTATCATTATCATTCCAATCCCTTTCGGGCTTTGGAACAATAGTGCCATCAATAAGGTGTGTGGGTGTACTAGGTCCATTTAATATAACACCCCAAAGCTCATAATCAGAAGCTTGAATGAATATCCTCATTCTAGCTTTCCAATAAGAATAGTTTGAGCCATTAAAAAGTGGAGGTCTATTCGTAGAATGACCTTCAGCAAAACTAGAACCACTTTGTGTTGCCATAATGACCTTTAGCTCTTGATCGTGAGATCAAACTCTAAATGAGCACTATGCTCTGATACCAATTGTTGGCCCAGATGGCAACCCAAGAGGGGGGGGTGAATTGGGTTCTTAAAAATTTAAGACTTTTAAGCAATTTAAAATGAGATGTGCAAGTGAAAGGATTAACTAATAAGCAAAGCACAAACACAAGTATATGAGAGATAGAGAAGAGACAATTAGGCACGGCAAACACAAGATTTTTTATAGTGGTTCGGTGCAACCAACACCTACGTCCACTCCCAAGACTCACTTGGGTCCACACTATAATCTCTCTAGATTACAGCCGAGTTGTTTTCCAAGTTCACAACTCAAACTTGTTGTTTTTTCGGGATCACAACGAACCCAGCCGATTTTACACGGGCTCACCGGCACCAAACCCAAACACAAGCTATACCTAGCTTGTACCGAGGTTTAACAACCTCCTCTAGTTTAATCCCTCAGATTAAACTAGATATAAGCAAATAAAATGAGTTTAATTACAAGCAGCTCCTTTTTGAGCAGATTTTCAAAATAAAAATTGAGTTTAGAAAAGCCTGAATATTTAAAGCTTGAGAGCTGGCTCCTTCTTTGGATTCCTTCCTTCAACTCCTCTTGATGTTGAATCAGGCCTACCGATTCTCCCAGATGAGCTTTGGAGTTGGGTTGAAGCTTTTTCTCCCTTTTCTTTGAATGTGGAAGATCTTTGATTTGCTCTTGAAAGTGTTGGGATCTCCTCTTGAATCTTTTGTAGAAGGTAGCTCTGGAGTGCACGAATCTCACTCTTGGATTTCACTCCTTTTGAATCTTTCTTCTTAAATCAAACGATTTTTCTAATAACACTCTGTTTTTCCCTCTTTTGAATTTCTCACTGAATATTCTCAATATTCTTCTCTTTCTTTTGAATGGCTCCTCTATTTATAGATTCTGAAACAATATAGCCGTTAGAAACAAGAAAAATAGCCGTTATTCAAAAATATATCCGTTAGCGGTGATGTGTCATTAAAAAAAAATTTCCGCCCAGATTTCGGGGAGTCGGCTCGGGACTGTGCGAGTCGGCTCGAGCAATCGAATCCAGAACATACCAAAAAATGAATTTTCAGGGGTCGACTCGTGAAAATCTGGGAGTCGACTCTTGACTTTCAGGAGTCGACTCGCGAAAAGCTGGGAGTCGACTCGAGAAGCACTCAAAAATGAGTCTTTCTGCCGTCTGAGTCGAGTCGGCTCGCACAGTCACGAGTCGGCTCGAGAAAGTTCAGGAGTCGACTCGGAAACTCTCGAGTCGGCTCGGGACTGATACAAAAATCAGAAAACATTCTGATTTGCTTTGAAAATCATCCCAACCAACTTTGAAATATAAATATGACTTAGATAATGTTGTTTTAACAGTAAAGCTCAATTTCAAAGCATTCTCATTAAGTCATTGATCTTTAAAAGATTGGTATATAAAATCATTTTTGAATTCATAAGTATAGCTCACTGAAACATATATTCAATTGATTCAAGAAACTCGTTATATTTTAATAGTTCATAGTTTCCAATTTGAAATTGAATATTTCATTGGTTAACTTAACATTTTCATAGCCTTTTAGAAAGTAAAGCAATGTCTTTTGGAAATCATCAAAATCAATAAGTTGGGGCAATTATGTTTCAATAATTTCTCAACACGCATGCCTTTTAGGAGCCATGGGATTCGATTGGAATGAGTTATTGAGAGATTTGAGGGGTTTGGAGGGATTGCAATCGATTTGGAACGGTTTTAGAAAGGGTTAGGAGACGATAGGATCGTTTGGGGTGTCGACTCATCTTTTTATTTTGACCTAGTTTCACCTAGAGTCGACTCCCGCAAGTGAGGTATCGGCTCCGAACTGGAAAATCTAGCAGCCCCGAATTAGAGTCGGCTCTGCAGAAGCCGGAGTCGGCTCTAATTGCCCAGACAGAATATCAAAATATTAAGGTGTCGACTCCACAAACTGCAGGTATCGACTCCACAATAGTTTCATGAAAATTTAAATTTCAAGGATCTGAAACTAATCAAATTATCATCAAACTCTAGATAAGTGTTCCTTAATCAATTAGGGAAACAATGAATCAAATTTCTAGATAAATTTCCTTATTGGACATAGAGGATTTCAAGAAATTAATGAAGTCTAGATAGTTGTTCCTTAAGAGTTTGTAGAAAATTATTCTAAAGGGTCACAAACTCCTAATTCTCCTCTAAGATAACAAAATCGTTCCTCACTCAAAGGTTTGGTAAAATATCAGCTAATTGACCATTAGTATTAATATTCAAGACAAACATCATTGTTAGCTACATGTTCTCTAATAAAGTGATGTCTAATTTTTATGTGTTTGTTCTTGAATGTTGAATTGAATTCTTAGTTAGATTAATGGCACTAGTATTATCACATTTAATAGGAATTTTATCAAGTGTGATACCATATCTTCAAGTTGTCGTTTAATCCAAAGGATTGAGCACAGCAACTTCCAGCTGCAACATACTCTGCCTCAGCAGTGGATAGTGCAACCGAATTTTGCGTCTTGCTAAACCAAGAGATTAAGTTACTTCCTAAAGTTGGCATCCCCACTTGTACTCTTTCTATCTAATTTACAACTAGCATAGTTAGAATCAGAATAAGCAATTAATTTTAAGGTTGAGTCTCTAGAATACCATAATCCTACATTTTTAGTTCCATTTAAGTATCTAAAGATTCTTTTAACACAAACAAATGAGATTCTTTAGGATTAGATTGATATCTTGCACATAGACAAATAGAAAACATAATATCTGGCCTACTTGCAGTTAGGTAAAAAAGTGATCCGATCATACCTCTGTAATGCTTCTGATCTACTTTCTTACCTTCTTCATCCTTGTCCAGCTTGCATGAGGGATTCATTGGTGTACCAAGAGGTTTAGCAGATTCCATACCAAACTTCTTGAGTATTTCCCTTGTACTTTGTTTGGTTGATGAAAATCCCCGCTTCTCCTTGTTTGATTTGAAGTCCAAGAAAGAAGTTGAGTTCTCCATCATGCTTACTCGAATTCTCCCTGCATTAATTTAGCAAATTCTTGGCAAAGGAGATTGTTAGCACCAAATAATGTCATCAACGTAAATTTGAACAATTAATAAATACTTTTTTTTCTTTTTAAAATAAGGTTTTATCAATATTTCCTCTAGAAAAATTATTTTAATTAAAAATTTACTTAATCTATCATACTAAGCTCTAGGTGCTTGCTTTAAACCATAAAGTGCTTTGTGCAATTGAAAACGTGATTTTGATATTCATGATCTTCAAAACTAGGAGGTTGTTCAACATAAACTTCCTCATTTATAAAACCATTTAAAAACACTTTTAACATCCATTTGAAATAAGTTGAAATTCATATGAATGCAAATGCAAGTAGTAGCCTAATGGCTTTTAATCTAGCAACAGGTGCAAAGGTTTCATCAAAATCTATACCTTCTTCTGATTATATCCTTTGCAACTAATCTAGCCTTATTTCTAATTACTAATCCATTTTCATCTAATTTATTTTCTAAAAACCCATTTAGATCCTATTATAGGGTGGTTTTTAGGTCTGTCTACTAGGGTCCAAACTTGGTTCCTAGTGAATTGGTTTAACTCTTCCTGCATTGCTAACATCCAAAACTATCTTTCTCAGCTTCCTCTATAGTTTTGGGTTCTATATGAGATACAATGCAAAATGATTATTGATATTTCTTATTGATGATCTAGTCCTTACAACCTTGAGATGGATCACCTATGATTAGGTCCTTAGGATGACCATAAGCATATCTTTCAATCTCTGGATAGATCTTTATCATTAGAGCAGTATCAATACCATCATCCTTAGGTGAGTCATCATCCTTAGCTTCAGGTTCTTGATCTGAAGATACATTTAATTTTTAATACCTCTTTTAATCAAAGATGTATCTTTTCTTCATCAACTTTATCTGAACTTGATGCTAAAGACTCATCAAACACTATATGAATGGATTCTTCTACAACTAAGCTTCTCTTATTAAAAACTCTATATGCCTTACTAGATGTAGAATATCCTAGGAAAATACCTTCATCAGACTTTGCATCAAACTTCCCAAGATTATCCTTTTCATTATTATGAATAAAGCATTTACAAAAAATGCATGAAAATAACCTAAATTTGGTTTTCTATTATGCCATAGTTCATAGGGAGTCTTCTTAAGGATAGGTCTAGGGCTCTATTAGGATGTAACATGCTGTTTTATAGCTTTCCGCCCAAAATATTTGGAAGTTGGCTTTCACATAGCATGGTACGGGCCATGTCTTCTAAAGTCCTATTCTTTTTTCTACTTTCCATTTTGTTTGAGGTGTCCTAGGTGCTGAAAGTTATGATGTATGCCTTTTTCAAAATAGAATTTTCAAATAAGTGATTTTTAAATTCAGTTCCATGATCACTTCTAATGGACCTATGGTAGTGTTTTTCTCATTTGTGACTTTCTTAACGAATTTAGGAATATTGAGAAAGTCTCATCTTTGTGAGCCAAAAATATTACCAAGTGAATCTAGAGTAATCATCTACTATCACTAGACCATATTTCTTTCCTCCTAGACTTGTGGTTCTAGTAGGTCCAAAAAGGTCCATGTGTAGTAGCTCTAATGGCCTAGTAGTTGAAACAATTCTTAGATTTGAAAGAAGTTCTTTTTGTTTTCCAAACTGACAGCATCACATATTCGATTATTTCAAAATTAAGCTAGGAATACCTTTAACTAGATCCATTTTCAATAGTTTAGAAATTAGGTGTGTGCTTGCATGACCTAATCTATGGTGCCATAGCCAACCAATCTCATTCATCTTAGCATTATTAGCAACTAAGCAATGATTACTTGGAGATAAATTACTCAAATCAATTAAGTACATATTGTCATAATGTTTACCAACAAGAATAATGCTATTCAATGGGATTAGTAACAGTGCAAACAGAAGCTTCAAAGGAAACTTTGAAACCTTTATCACACAGTTGGCTAATACTTATCAAATTATGTTTAAGTCCATCGACATATAAAACATTATCAATATGAGTAGATGGAGTAATTTGAATCTTACCAATACCCATGATATGGCCTTGACCATTATCACCAAAAGTAACTACTCCACCTCTTTTTGATTCAAGGGTGATAAATTGATCTTTGTCACCCGTCATGTATCTTGAGCAACCACTATCCATGTACCATTTTCTTTTAGTCTGATGGCTGCAAGACACTCCTGCAAAACATTCAAGTCTTAATTTTAGGTACCCAAGCCTTCTTGGGTCCTTCATGGTTAGATGCATTAAATACTATTCCTTTGGGAACCCAAATCATCTTCTTTTATTATGTGAAGATTTACACATATAAGATTTATGTCCTTTGTTTTCACATTTAAAACAAGTAATATTTGATAAATTTTCAGCATGTATAAAATATTCTTCAAAGATTTTTGCTTCTTAAGTGGATTATATCCTAATCCAGCTTTATCAAAGATAGCTTTTTGATTATCCAAAATCATATTAAGTTTGATAGAGCTTAAAGTAAATTTGTCATGTCCTTCTCTTTGATTAAATCAAATGGAAGTAGATTAGGCTCCGTGGTTGAGCATGAATCTCTTAGATGGTCAAATCAGAATGGTTAACCATATGATGTCAAGGTGGGTTGGCAAGTTGCTCTAGGATCAACGATCGAATGGTTTTTAATTGGGAGCTACTCGTATTGATGCATCTTTAACGAGTTAATGGCATATCCCTCCCATCGATCTCACTCACCTGGTCAATATGGTGAACCATTTATGATTCAGATCATTTACCTGATACGAGTTGACCCATGCCTGTAAGAAAATCAGTCTGACTGATTTAGGTGCCACTTATCCTGACTTAATCTTGTTTCATTCTACCGATTTCATAGATTCAGTGGAAGAACTTGATTAGTCAATTTATCTTCATATTATTAAAATCCTCTAAAATTATTAGGTCCTTAAAATGAAATAGTTATATGATAACTAGATCATAGCCTCCCATTAAGGTGGGTGATAATGAGTCCGATGTCTTGATAATCATTGGAGGCACTCCATGCCTAGTGCTTGTCAACCATCGAAATTATCATTCATTATATGATAAGTCAGTGTAACTATTAAATAAACAGTCAGGTGAGCCGAGCTTCACTCGGACTTGGTTGTCTATTGATAGGTTACACTGATTATATCATTTAATGGTTGGACCTAACCAGAACTTTCAGTGGAGGCACTTCATGCCTGCTGAAGAGGTATATGGGGCAAAACTGAACACTAAGAATTGTTTGGAGAAACAATTGGTTTTAAACCAACTCTTAGATGCATATAGGTTAGCCAAGCTTCACTTGGGCCTGTATGTAGTTTATGTAGATCTTAGTGCCCGCTAAAGAATTAAGAATAATTCTTTGAATTGGGGTGTAGAGGCTGCCAATTTGAATAAAATAGTGGAAGAATCTTTAGACTAAAGTCCAAGTCTTTAGAATGAATAATTTATATACTAATAAACATTAGTTTTTTCTTATGCAGAACATGGCCACTAATTTATCATTAAGGTCCCTATTGGATAGTGACAAGTTGAATGGTTCCAATTTCAATAGCTGGTTCAGAAAACTTAAGATCGTCCTTGAGCATGAGAGGATTCTATATATTCTGAATAATCCTGCACCAAAGATACCTAATACAAACACCCAAAGTTCTGAGAGAGACACTTATCAGAAGTGGCTCAATGATAGAACTAGCGTGTGTTGTATCATGCTAGCAGCAATGAACGATGAATTCGGTCGCCGGTTCGAGAATGCTCAGCCAGAAGAAATTATTCAAGCGTTGAATGAATCTTTCGGCACACCCGATGATATTGAAAGGCACAAGACTAGTTGTGCAATTTTTAATGCTCGAATGAGGGATGGATCTCCTGTCACTGATCATGTATTGTATATGATCGAGAAGATAGAACTCCTAAGCAAGCTCGGCTTTCCCTTACATGAGCAGTTGGGAAAAGATGCGATCCTGAATTCCTTGCCTCCATCCTTCCGACCTTTCCTTACTCATTTTCGAATGACAAAGCCTGCAATCAACTACCAACTACCATGGTTTGTTGGGGTTGTTACAGAACTTTGAGAAGGATAACCAGCTCTCTAAGGGTTTGGTTAATGTGGTTGAAGGTTCTAAGGTAGGGCATAAACCCTTTGGGAAAGGGAAGAAGAAAAAGAATAATAAAAAAGTGCAACATGCTAGGACATCTATGAGGGGTCAGATGCAGAAGAAGAAAGTTGATAAAAGTCAAGCTGAATGCTTTCACTGCAAGATGCAAGGGCACTGGAAGAGGAACTGTCCTCTTTACATTGCCACACTTGATCAAAACAGGCCAAAAAAGAAAAAGAAGCAAGATGTTGCTCAATAAGGTATTTATATGATAATACCTTATAATTTTTCTGTATATGATAATCAAACCTGGGTATTGGATACCGGGAGTCCTTTTAATATTTGCAATTCATTGCAGGGACTACAGGTCATCAGAAGATTTGAGGACAATGAAAGATTCCTTAATGTCGGCGATGGAAGATTAGTTCCAGTTCTGGCATTAGGAGTTCTTGAAATAGTTTTCAATAAAAATATCAATATACTAAATGATTGTCATTTTTGCCCAACGTTCTTGTTGAACGTAATTTCTGTAGGCCTTCTGGCCAAAAGTCATTATGAAATTTTAATAAAGGATATTACTTTGAATATCATTATGAATGGAGTCACTGTAATGACTTGGCATTTATCTAATGGCATTTATATATTATCACGGCTTGTGAATGTAGTGTACAATTCAAGTAAGCGCCCTAGAACAACTGATGTCACCGACATTTATCTTTGGCATCATCGGCTGGGTCATATCAATAAGAACAGATTAAGCATGTTAACTCAAGAGGGCATCCTTCGAGTTGATGATTGTGAATCATTAACTACCTATGAATCCTGTCTTTTTGGTAAAATAACCAAGTCATCTTTTACTGGAAAAGGTAAAAAAGCCAAAGAGCTATTGAGTCTAATACATACTGAGTGTATGTGGACCAATGAGCACTTATGCCAAAGGTGGATATTACTACTTCATTACTTTTACAGACGACCTTTCTAGGTTTGGTTATGTCTATCTTATGAGACATAAATATGAGTCGTTTGAAATGTTCAAACTATATCATAAAGAAGTAGAAAACAAATAGGAAAATGTATTAAGACCCTTCAATCAGATCGAGGAGGCGAATACCTTTCCAATGAATTTGTGACATATTTAAGAGAGAATGAGATTCTCTCCCATGGACTCCTCCTGGAACACCGCAGCATAACGGTGTGTCAGAAAGAAGGAATCGAACTCTGTTAAACATGGTTCAGTCCATGATGGGTTTTGCGAGCTTGCCAATATCATTTTGGGGATACGCATTAGAATCAGCTTGTCATATTCTTAATAAGGTTCCAAGTAAGTCTATTTCTAAAACTTCACATGAGATGTGGTATGGACATAAACCGGTTATTACCTATCTGAGAGTCTGAGGGTGTCCGGCTTATGTGAAACGTGCAAAATCAGACAAACTTGAACCCAAATCTGACAAATATTTTTTATCGGCTATCCGAAAGAGACCAAAGGATATTACTTCTACAATATTGAAGAACAAAAGTTGCTCATTAGTAATAGAGCAGTTTTTCTTGAAAAGGAGTTCCTTAGTGAAGGAACAAATAGCTCTAATGTTGAACTTGAGGAAGTTCATCAAGTAGAAGGAACAACACAAATCAGTGAACCCTTAGAATTTGAGTTGATTAGATCAAACTCAAAACCCATTTTAGATGCACCATTAAGGCGATCTGGTAGAGTACCACATCAACCGGACAGATACTTAGGTTTCTTGGTCCAGAATGATGATCCTGTTGAACTCGATGAAAACAACGAGGATCCGATCACCTATATGGATGCTATGCAAAGGACTGACTCTAATAAATGGCTTGAAGCCATGAAATCTGAACTTGACTCCATGAAGGACAATAATGTATGGACATTAGTTGACCCACCTGAAGGGATAAAACCCATAGGGTGTAAGTGGGTTTTCAAAAGGAAAAGAGGCACAGACGGAAAGGTTGAGACCTATAAAGCACGTCTGATTGCTATGGGGGTATCGTCAATGTTATGGTATTGACTATGACAAAACGTTTCTCCTGTGGCAATGCTGAAATCCATTCGGATTATGCTAGCTATAGCAGCACACTTCGATTATGAGATTTGGCAATTGGATGTTAAAACCGCTTTTCTAAATGGTGATTTAGAAGAACAGGTGTATATGATACAGCCTGAAGGTTTTATATCTGAAGACGAGTCTAAAGTGTGCAGGCTACAGAAGTCTATTATGGACTTAAGCAAGCATCTAGGAGTTGGAACATACGATTTGATAAAGTGATCAAATCTTATGGCTTTATTAAAAATAAAGAAGAACCTTACATTTATAAATGGGCTAACGATTCCGTTATTGTATATCTTGTATTATATGTGGATGATATTCTCTTAATCGGGAATGATATCCCTAAATTACAAGGAATAAAGATATGGTTATCATCACAATTCTTCATAAAAGATCTGGGAGAAGCATCATACATCCTAGGGATGAAGATCTATAGAGATAGATCTAAGAGGATGCTTGGTTTATCCCAATCTACGTACATTGACACCGTGCTAAAAAGGTTTAGCATGGAGAATTCCAAGAAAGGCTATCTTCCGATAGGCCATGGAATTCATCTTTTTAAGAAGGATTGTCCGACAACTCCTAATGAAAGAGAACGTATGAGTCGAATTTCATATGCTTCGGTAGTGGGATCGATTATATACACCATGACATGTACAAAACCAGATGTGGCATACTCACTAGGAGTAGTGAGTAGATACCAATCTATCCAGGAGAAAAACACTGGCAAGTTGTTAAGACAATCCTTAAGTATTTGAGAAATACTAAGAACCAGTGGTTAGTCTATGGAGAGTCTGATTTGAAACTTGTTGGATATACTGATTCTAGTTTCCAATCAGATCATGATGATAGCAAAAGTGTATCGGGTTTCGTGTTTATCCTGAATGGTGGAGCTGTTTGCTGAAAAGTTCCAAGCAACATACAGTGGCAGATTCGGTGTGCGAAGCAGAGTACATTGTTGCATCAGATGCTACGAAAGAAGCTATGGCTGCGAAAGTTCATCTTTGAGCTTGAGTGACACCTTCCATAGATGGACCAGTCCTGTTGTACAGTGACAGCACGGATGCCATAGCTCAAGCAAAGGAACCACGAGCACATCAGCGCACCAAGCACATACTGCGCCGGTTTCATCTTATTCGAAAGATTATAGACCGAGGTGACATAAATCTTCAGAAGATTGATGGAAAGGAAAATCTAGGTGATCCATTTACTAAAGCACTCAGTATCAGGAGTTTGACAACTATAAGTTGAAGATGGGTATTAGATACTGTAATGAGTGGCTTAGGCTAAGTGGGAGTTTGTTGGGAATTATATCCTAAAGCTAATCATTTGATGATTGTGCTAATGTAAATTGTATATAAATAGATATATTAATAAAAGTTATTGGCAGTTTATTCATTACAAGAACATCTTCTTAATACTTATGATTGTAATGAAGCCCTCAGGATCTTCCTTCACGATAAAGGAGGATTTATCTTTGAAGATCCTTAAAAGAGTTCACAACCAATGATATACTATGATAGGGCCATAGTACTATCAATTATAGGACGTTGTATATCATATTTCTTGGTTGTTCTCTTAACCAAGGAGTATAGAGACACTAGTATGACATACAGGTGGAAGTGTAGGAGTATATTTCACCGAACGTGACTCATTTCCGGATACTCTACTGTCAGGAGTTAATCCGAGAAGATATAGGTATAAGTATCCTTCAGACCTGAAGATCACAACCAGTGGCTTACAAGCAACTCATTGTACTTAGGTGCCGGACCACCTGGATTTCTAATCCAGTTACGAAAGGTTACTGGGTGCAATCAAGTACTTGTGGTAGTCAGTTGTGGATCAAGATGGAATTTGACCTATCCCGTTAAAAAGAGAAATGCTTATGTTTCAATTTAGCAAGACCTTAGCCAAGGCACTTCATGTGAAAGTTACATGATCACTAAAATTGAAATCACTTTATGGATTTGATATTTAGAGTTGATAGGCTCTTAAGCCATCCTTAGCATTTGTGGTCAAGAGTATGAATTATACGGTAACTGTTTCTTAGGGTTCTTGAAGTTTGCTTGGCAACTCTTCGACCTATCCGGACGTCGGGTTCCATTGCTAGATGGGCACATCGATTAGTATAGAAAGTTGTTTCTATGCTACCGGCTTAGGTTCGAACCTAGAGAGTCACACGCATAGAAGTTTCCTAGGATGATCTATTTGCTGATCAACAATTGAGAATCGTATATGATTTAATTAATCAATTTGATTGATTGAATTATCTCAATTGGGTTAAGTACAAGTGAATAAGATTCAATTTGGTTTAAGTCCATTAGAAGGACTAGTCAATTTCAAATATTGATTTGAAATTAGACTTGATTTGGATTTAAATAGATTCAGGACTAGCCAAATTTGATTTGGGCTTGTACCATGATCTACGTGGGTTTAGTCAAATAAATTCAGATTAGATTAAACCATCACCTGAACCCAAACCTCTCGCATAAGGATCTCATATGATGAGATGGCTAAAATCTCATCTCATGAGAGATTAAATTCTCATGTAGAATTTAATGCCTAACATTAATTTTTACCGAACGTCAGATTTAGCCACGACTCTTTGGTTTTCACCGAACGTCGGATTTAGCCACGTTTCTTTGATTTTTACCGAACGTCGAATTTAGCCACGTCTCTTTGATTTTCACCGAACGTCAGAATTAAACCAAGCGCCGCGCCTTCGGCGTCTCTTCGCTTTTACCAAACGATGGAATTCTTAATGTCAGAATTCAATGTTAAGGCTAAATTGAGACTATAAATAGAGGGCATTTCCTCACCAGAAAAACACAGAACAACAATACACGATAATCGTGGATTGTAATTCTAAAAGGTTAGAATAAAATCCTGGTGATTCTGGTGTTAGCGGAAGTATGGTGGATCTTAGAGGAAGATTCAAGTGGGAGGATTCAAGATCAGCAAAGCTGTTTTTCCGCGAGCTAGCATTCCCGAAAATCTGATCATTCGGGGCTTTGCGTGGACAATACTAGAGGCCGGACGATTGAACGGCTGCAGAGCAATAAGGATTTACCTACTATTCTTAAGGTAAGCGATTTGATCCCTAGATCTTAAGGCAGGCTTCAAGATAAGTAGTATGACTAGTCATCTTAAAGATCAAGATATGATCTTGATATTTTTATTTATATGCATATTTGGATCAATCGATCCTATATATAAAGAAAAGATATGATCTTGATGCATGTTAGATAGATTAGTATGTAATCTTTAAAATTCCGCATTGATAATTGTTATCAAAATTTAAAATATGCATGCCTCGGGGATTCTTTCTCCCTACACAATGTACCATTGGCACCAAGACCGGTGTACCATCGGCTCCCAAAAAGCCCGAGGCCAGCTCGGCACCTCAAGTCTAATGTACCATTGGCACCGAAGACCGGTGTACCACCGACTCCCAAAAAGCCCGAGGCCAGCTCGGCACCTCAAGTCCAATGTACCATTGACACCAAAGACCGATGTACCATCGGCTCCCAAAAAGCCCAAGGCCAGCTCGGCACCTCAAGTCCAATGTACCATTGACACCGAAGATCGGTGTACCACCAGCTCCCAAAAAGCTCGAGGCCAGCTCGGCACCTCAAGTCCAATGTACCATTGGCACCGAAGATTGGTGTACCATCGGCTTCCAAAAAGCCCGAGGCCAGCTCGGCACCTCAAGTCCAATGTACCATTGGCACCAAAGATCGATGTACCACCGGCTTCCAAAAAGCCCGAGGCCAGCTCGGCACCTCAAGTCCAATGTACCATTAGCACCGAAGACCGGTGTACCATCGGCTTTCAAAAAGTCCGAGGTCAGCTCGGCACCTCAAGTCCAATGTACCATTGGCACCGAAGACCAATGTACCATCGGCTCCCAAAAAGCCCGAGGCCAGCTCGGCACCTCAAGTCCAATGTACCATTGGCACCGAAGACCGATGTACCATCGGCTCCCAAAAAGCCCGAGGCCAGCTCAACATCTCAAGTCCAATGTACCATTGGCACCGAAGACTGATGTACCACCGGCTCCCAAAAGCTGGAGGCTAGCTCGGCACCTCAAGTCCAATGTACCATTGGCACCGAAGACCAGTGTACCACCGGCTCCCAAAAAGCCCGAGGCCAGCTGAACACCTCAAGTCCAATATACCATACTATTAAAACAAGGCTTGCTGGAACTTTTGGATACCTTACGCCAGAATATGCAGGCACTACAAGAAAATTGATTTTAGCGACACTAAAATGCGTCGCTAAATCGATTTAGCGACGCATTAGCGATGCATTTCGGTCGTCGCTAAACTGCTATCCATCGCAGTTTCATCGCTAAATAGCGTCGTCTAGCGATGCAACGAAATGCATCACTATTTTGTAACAAAAAATAAGTCATCATAATTTAGCGACGCATTAGCGACTTCAAATTGCGTCCAAAGTTGCGACTCAAATTACGTCGCAATTTGCGACACATTTACGACTCATAATGCATCGCAATATTGAGACGCATCTATTGCGTCGCAATATTACGATGTAGAGAGATCCGTCGCAGTTTCATTACTAAATAGCAATGCCTAGCGATGC
This sequence comes from Calamus simplicifolius, assembly GCA_900491605.1. NCBI lineage: Eukaryota > Viridiplantae > Streptophyta > Magnoliopsida > Arecales > Arecaceae > Calamus > Calamus simplicifolius. The sequence goes on from UESW01003860.1 coordinate 1,947,170, forward strand.
AACGAAATGTGTCACTATTTTGCGACGCATTTGCGACTCATAAAGCATCGCAATATTGAAACGCATCCATTGCGTCGCAATATTGTGACACAGTGAGATGTGTCCCAATATTGCGACGCATCTCACTGCGTCGCAATATTGCAACGCATCTCACTACGTCGCAATATTGTGACGCAGTGAGATCCATCGTAGTTTTGTTGCAAAATAGCGATGCCTAGCGACGCAACGGAATGCGTCCCTATTTTGCGACAAAAAATAAGTCATCGCAATTTAGTGACACATTAGCTACTTCAAATTGCGTCGCAAGTTACGACTCAAATTGTGTCGCAATTTGCGATGCATTTGTGACTCATAATGCGTCACAATGTAGCGACGCAATGGGATGCACATTTTTAGCGATTCCCAACAATCACGCTAAACATAAGAAATGCATCACTATTTAGGTTTAGCGACGTCAAAAAATTGTCGCTAAACAGTCGATCGATAAAGGTTAATGCGTTGCAAAGGCATCGCTAAATAGTGACGTATTTTGTGTGTCGCTAAATAGTGACGCATTTTGTGCGTAACTAAATATGGACGCAATTGTGTGTCAATATTTAGTAGCGCCTTTGTTATGCATTTTGTACGTAGCTAATTAGCGGTGCATGTGTCACTATGGCGTCACAATATTTCATAAATTTCTTTAATAACCAGTGAGATTTCGTCGCAGCTTACTAGTTTGAAGAATCTCAAGGTATTGGATGCCTCTAACAATGAGCTTTCGGGGGAAGGTTCCAAGTTTTGGGTGAACACGGATGGGAACTCGAATATTGGAAAAGATTTTAAACTGGATACTGGAAGTAATAGTGGCACTTCTGGTGAGGTCTCCATCGGAGTTGTCATGGGCTCTGTCGCTGCTGGAGTGTGTGGTGGTCTTCTCATCGGCATTTTGTTATTCTGTTATTATAAGAGAAAGAAGGCGACCAAAGTTGAGGAGACTAATGCTGTGGTGATGCACCCCGGTAAGGAGATCCCCATGAGCAGTGGACAACAAAGAAGCCTGGTTGTTTCAATAAAACTACTGAGGGTGATCACCAATAATTTTAGCGAGGATAATATCCTGGGTTGTTGAGGGTTTGGGATGGTCTACAAGGGGGAGTTCCATGACGGCTCCATGGTTGCAGTGAAGCGAATGGAGTGCGGAACGATGGGATCCAAGGGTCTGCATGAGTTTAACTCAGAAATTTCGGTCCTCACCAAGGTCCGGCATCGGCATCTGGTCTCCCTCCTTGGCTACTGCTTGGAAGACGAAGAAAGGATTTTGGTTTATGAGCATATATATGCCTCGGGGGACGCTCAGCAACCATCTTTTTGACTGGATTGAACTGGGATTGAAGCCGCTAGATTGGAAAAAGAGACTGACCATTGCGTTGGATGTGGCACGAGGTGTAGAGTATTTGCACAGTCAGGCTAATCAGACCTTCATACATAGGGATTTGAAGTCCCCTAACATTCTTCTTGGTAAGAGCTTGAGAGCTAAGGTTGCCGATTTTGGACTTGTTCGACTTTTACCAGAAGGATGCCATACTATTGAAACAAGGTTTGCTGGAACTTTTGGATACCTTGCGCCATAGTATGCAGGCACTATAAGAAAAAATGATTTTAGTAACGCCAAAATGTATCGCTAAATCGACCAGAGTATGCAGGCACTATAAGAAAAATTGATTTTAGTAACGCCAAAATGCGTCGCTAAATCGATGCTAAATCAATTTAGCGAACTTCAAATTGCGTCGCAAAGTTGCGACTCAAATTGCATCGCAATTTGCGATGCATTTACGACTCATAATGCATCGCAATATTGAAACGCATCTATTGCGTCGCAATATTGTGACACAGTAAGATGCGTCACAATATTGTGATGCATCAATTGCGTTCACTGCATCGCAATATTGCAACGCAGTGAGATGCATCGCAATATTGCGACGCAGTGAGATGCGTCGCAGTTTCATTGCAAAATAGCGATGCCTAGCGGCACAACAAAATATGTCACTATTTTGCGACAGAAAATAAGTTATCGCAATTTAGTGACGCATTAGCGACTCCATATTGTGTCTCAAAGTTACGACTCTAATTGCGTCACAATTTGCGATGCATTTGTGACTCATAATGCGTCGCAATATTGCGACGCAATGAGATGCGTCGTAATATTTTGATGCAATGAGATGCACATTTTTAGCGATTCCCAATAATCACGCTAAACATAAGAAATGCGTCGCTATATAGGTTTAGCGACATCATTGCGACGTCAAAATACCATCGTAAAACAGTCGATCGATAATGGTTAATGCGTTGCAAAGGCATCGCTAAATAGCGACGTATTTTGTGTCGTTAAATAGTGACGCATTTTGTGCGTAGGTAAATAGCGATGCAATTGTGTGTCAATATTTAGTAGTGCCTTTGTTATGCATTTTGTGCGTAGCTAATTAGCGGCGCATATGTATCACTATGGCGTCGCAATATTTTATAATTTTCTTATAGTAACCAGTGAGATTCCATCGTGGCTTACTAGTTTGAAGAATCTCAAGGTATTGGATGTCTCTAACAATGAGCTTTCGGGGAAGGTTCCAACTTTTTGGGTGAACATGGATGGGAACCCGAATATTGGAAAAGATTTAAAACCGGATACCGGAAGTAATATTAGCACTTCTGGTGAGGTCTCCATCGGAGTTGTCGTGGGCTCTGTCGTTGCTGGAGTGTGTGGCAGTCTCCTCATCGGCATTTTGTTATTTTGTTATTATAAGAGAAAGAAGGCGACCAAAGTTGAGGAGACTAATGCTGTGGTGATGCACCCTGGTAAGGAGATCCTCATGTGCAATGGATAGCAAAGAAACCTGGTTGTTTCAATAAAACTACTGAGAGGGATCACCAATAATTTTAGCGAGGATAATATCCTGGGTCGTGGAGGGTTTGGGACGGTCTAAAAGGGGGAGTTCCATGACGGCTCCACGGTTGCAGTGAAGCGAATGGAGTGCGGAGCGACGGGATCTGAGGGTCTGCATGAGTTTAACTCAAAAATTTCGGTCCTCACCAAGGTTCGGCATCGGCATCTGGTCTCCCTCCTTGGCTGCTACTTGGAAGACAAAGAAAGGATTTTGGTTTACGAGCATATGCCTCGTGGGACGCTCAGCAACCATCTTTTTGATTGGATTGAACTGGGATTGAAGCCGTTGGATTAGAAAAAGAGTCTAACCATTGCGTTGGATGTGGCACGAGGTGTAGAGTATCTGCACAGTTAGGCTAATCAGACCTTCATACACAGTTAGGCTAAACAGCGATGCATTTTTTTGTCATTTACATCGCTGAACAGCAACGCATTTACGTCACTATTTTTTGTCATTTTGTCAATTCATGTGTCACAATATCGCGACGCAGTGAACGCAATTGATGCGTCGCAATATTGCAACGCAATGGATGCATGCACTATAAGAAAAATTAATTTTAGCGATGCCAAAATGCGTTGCTAATGCGTCGCTAAATCGATTTAGCAACGCATTAGCGATGCATTTTGGTCGTCGCTGTAAATTTCGTCGCAAACTGCTATCCATCGCAGTTTCATCGCTAAATAGCGACACCTAGCGACGCAACGAAATGCGTCACTATTTTGTAACAAAAAATAAGTTGTAATTTAGCGACGCATTAGCGACTCCAAATTGCGTCGCAAAGTTGCGACTCAAATTGCGTCGCAATTTGCAACGCATTTGCGACTCATAATGCATCGTAATTTTGAGACGCATCCATTGCATCGCAATATTGCGACACATCAATTGTGTTCACTGCATTGCAATATTGCGATGCATCAATTGATGAAATGACGAAAAAAAATAGTGACATAAATGCGTCACTGTTCAGGGACGTAAATGATGAAAAAATGCGTCGCTATTTAGCGATGCATTTTTTTTGCGTCGCTAAAAATTAATAATTTATAATAATATTAATTTTATTTAGTAATTATTATAGTTTATTATATATATATTATATAGTGATAATTTTATATATCAAAACTTGGAGGAAATCTATGCTGCTCATTTCACTGGAGCCTCGGGGAGAAGTGGGTGTGGCCGCGATGTTACATGTCCGCTTCCTTTTCATGGCCAGCGTTGCTGACCCTTTCTCCCCTCCGCCGCCCTCGATGGTGCTTCGATCTCTTATCGCGGGTTACCTCCAAAAGTATTGCACAATTCTACTACAAAAGACTATGAAAAGAATCAAGCTTTCAACAGAATGACCATACTTGTATGCATCAAAAGTGTTAAATTTTCTGTTGGGATGTCGTTTTCCTTTACTGATTCCTTGACTGATTGGCGATATATAGCACAAACAACTTCCATGCAATGCTTGAAATCCTCTAAAATTAAAGAAAGCATATCTTCCTAACTGTCCCAGTTCATAGTTTCCTTTATGCAATGAATCTTAGCAAAATCTTCATTAGAAGCTAAATCAGCAGCTTCTTTTTCAGAAGCGTCATCGAATCCAGCATCATATAGTGCTGTTGGGATGTCGTTTTTCCTTTACTGATTTCTTGACTGATTGGTGATATATAGCACAAACAGCTTCCATGCAGAGCTTGAAATCCTCTAGAATTGAAAGAAAGCATATCCCCGAACCCTTGAGCCCTAAAACCCTATTTAGCGACACATACTAATTCGTTGTTAATGCATCGCTAAACAGTGACATATATGCATCGCTGATAGCGATGCAATTATGCATCGCTAAACAACAACATCGTTGAATAGCGACGCATGAATATGAGTCGCTATATGCGTCTCTATTTTGCGACAAAAATTTTTGGAGTCACTAAATCCGTCGCTAATTAGCGACTGATTTAATGAGTCGCTAAATTGCATTGCAGATTTTATGGGTCACAATTGCGTCGTAATTTTATCATTATTTTGCGACGAAAATTTGCATCGTTAAATTGCGTCGTTATTTCATGAATTTCTTGTAGTGAGGTACGTTTCTCATTTCATCACTCGTTTTTATCTTAATTTGATTGATATTTAGTTTTGTGCTCTTAGTGATTGATATTAAGGATCCTATTTTTTTATTAAAGAAAATTAGGTTATGTAACTCTGTAGACGTTCCATTCATCTTTTCGAAAAAAATTTACTCTTTGCTCTGTACCACATTGATGCATGCTATAGAGGAACATTCATATGTGCCCTGCACCTATGATATAAGATTTGTTGCAGTGAGATGTTTATTAAAATTGTTGAAAATTAGTTTATATGATTATTGATATTGACATTATATCATCAACCCAAATTGTTGTATCACACCCATCTCAAGTGCGTCAACTAGCAACGGCATAAACAAATGGTGTCCTGTTCAGGATCGCATTCTTTAGAGTGGAAATGCAGGACATCACACTTTTTAAGGAAAAATCTTTTCACAACCATATCTTCAATGTTTAGAAAATATTATGTTGTGGCGACAGTAATAACCAATTGATGAATGTCTTTGCAAAGTAGAGCAAAAACCTAAGAAAGGTACAGAAATTTAGCACATTGCATTTTTGAATCTAGTTTATTTGGTTTTGACCATAGAAGATGCATCTTCTTCTTCTTCTTCTTTTCATGCACAATTTTGTCAGATTATAGAACCTTACTTGCTTGAGAAAGAGTATTTCAAAATGATCATATTCATGAAATGAAATTGCTTTGCACTATTTCATCTATTCGTTTGTAGCACTAGTTCTTCATAGAATGATGGCTGACCATCAAAAACAGTCCAAACCACCATGTTATCGTAGGATAAAAGTGACTTAAATTTTGAATCATGTAACTTTTATGTAACCTGCAATCTTCATTGATTTGCATTCTTATGTATTGTTGCCTTTGAGTTTTACTTGATAGTTAACTTCAATCATTTCTTACATTTTTTCAGCCTCAGCGGTAAACTAACATGTTTAGTTTGAAGTTGTGGCCTATAACTTTATTTTATAGGTTTAATTCATTAATAGATTATATGGCTAAACTAAAGTCTGAAAAGTTCCCTAGCCATTCATGAGTCTATCTATTTTTATAATTCAAATATGCCAAGTTGATTGATGTGAGTTGCGATGCTAACTATCTCATCTTCGAAGCAATGATGGGCCGTGTGACCACCAAAGTTGGTTCAAGAGGATTCATCTCAACAAGAACACCTTCCATCAGGCCATTGACTCCAATATAATTTTTGATGATGAGACCTTCAAGAATGTAAGGACATTTTCTGACTTAGCCTTCCATTGCACCGTAAGAGAACCCAGCTAAAGGCCTGACATAAGGTATGCTGTAAATGTCTTGTCCTTCCTTGCAGAAAATTAGAAGCCAATGGGTGCTAAACTTGAAGATAATTATTCAATCGACCTTGAAACTCCATTGCTAGAGATGCTCAAGAAGTGGCAAGAGTTTTTAGATAGCATCGACACCACATTATCCTCAAATCCTCCTATTGTTGACAACCCCCATAACAGCATACCTACAAGAAAATTATAAAATATTACAATGCCATAGTGATGCATATGCGTTGCTAATTAGCGACGCAATTATGCGTCGTTAAAACCTAAACCCTAAAAAAAATGCATTACAAATTTAGGGTTTAGATTTTAGCGATGCAATTATGGGTCGCTAATTAGCGACGCGTATGCATCGCTATGGCGTCATAATATTTTATAATTTTTTTGTAGTGGTTTGGTCGCCGTATAAGGGCACATTCCAGATCATTTTTCTTGTCCCAGCAAGGAGGATGGTTCACACCACCATACCTCGGACGAAGTAGAACACCGAAAATGAAAACACGTGGGAGCATGATGTGACCGGCAAAGTCGATCAAAGTAGAACACTGAAAACAAAAATGCATGAGAGCATGACGTGACCAGCTAAGTCGGTCGAAGTAGAACACCAAATACAAAAAGCGTGGGAGCATGACGTGACCGGCCCAGCTATCCATTGACATTGGCATGCCTTTTTATTCTTCCTCCTTTCGTCCAACGGCCGTCGCTCCGATCTTCCGTCTCCCGATCTCTTGCTTCTACTACAAAAAATTTAATTTTTAGCGACGCCCAAAAAACGTCGCTAAATATAAGAAATGCATCGCTATTTAGGTTTAGCGACGCTATTGCGACGTCAAAAATCGTCGCTAAACAGTCGATCGATAAAGGTTAATGCATCACAAGGCGTTGTTAAATAGCGACCCATTTTGTGCGTCGCTAAATAGTGATAACTTTGTGACGCATTTTGTGCGTCGCTAAATAGCGACGCATTTGTGACGTATTTTGTGTGTTGCTAAATAGCAACGTAATTTGTGCGTCGCTAAATTGCAATGCTATTTAGCGATGCCTTTCTGATGCATTTTGTTTAGGGTTTAGGTTTTAGTGATGGAATTATGCATCACTATGGCATTGCAATATTTTATAATTTTCTTGTAGTAGTTTGGTCACCACATAAGGGCATCTTCCAGCTCATTTCCTTCGTTCTAGCAAGGAGGATGGCTCATACCACCATAGCTCGGTCGAAGTAGAACACCGAAAACGAAAACACGTGGGAGTATGACGTGACCGACAAAGTTGATCGAAGTAGAACATCGAAAATGAAAACACATGGAATCACGATGTGATCGGCCCGGCTATCCCTTGACATTGGCGCGGCTTTTCATTTTGTTTAGGGTTTTGGTTTTAGCGATGAAATTATGCATAGCTAATTAGCGACGCGTATGCGTCGCTATAGCGTCGTAATATTTTATATTTTTTTATAGTGAAATCGGACTAAACTGATGACCGGTTCCCGATTGAATAGGTTCGATCGGCTGGTACAACCCGATTTTCAAAACACTGAGTTCCAAAGCTCAAGATTATCTCTCTTTAACTTTTTTTTTTCGCATTTAAGGGCCATATATTTTCATACAGTAGAGAAATTAAAGAAAAATAGACTATAATTTAACCTTTTGCATCTAAAGAACTACAGATAAATTGCATCATAAAAATAATCTTAAGTTCAAAAAGAGTCAAATCTTTTCTCTTCGTCTAAACTGACTCGACAACCGAAGAGAAAATCTTTGGATAACTTTCACTCTTCCTTTTCCTCTCTGGCATGAATCTAGCTGTATTTCGGATCAAAATGCCTTGCCATATGAGTTCTCGCCTTCATGCCAACTGTTCTTTGGGAGCCGGGTTTCGACGTCAATATAAAATACTACTGATAATACTTAATTATTTTTAATATTTTTAAAACTAATATATATATATATAATTCGGACGTATGGATAATGCTGGAGAATTCCCCACGCCTCCGCCTGGCCGCATTTCAACCTGAATGAATCTTACCCAAGTTCAAGCTATAAATACATCGAGGAATCTTTCCAGACGGTCAGAACTCAAATAATTTCAGTTTGTCTCGAGCTGGCCATCTTTCGTCTCATTCCTGCCAACTTTGTCCCGGCGACGGCCACTAATTAATAATCGTAGATGCAAAAAAAAAAAAAAAAACCGGGTTCGAGGAGGAGCCGCGGGCTCGTTAATTTTGGCCACGTCAGGCCACGGCCATCCCTCCAGCTTGCATGGCGTGTGGCCCCCAGCGACGTCATCGGCGGCCCGACCCAATCTCGCACCTGGACGCCTTACCGTCCACCTTCGCTCCCTCTGAATTATATCATACTGTCGGCTCGCCCAGCTCTTTTCACGAGAGAGAGAGAGAGAGAGAGAGAGAGGGGAGAGAGATCGATGGAAGGAGGGAAGAAGAGCGGAGGAGAAGGAGAGAAGAAGGATTTGTTCCATGTGATTCATAAAGTGCCGGCGGGGGACAGCCCTTATGTTCGAGCCAAGTACCTCCAGGTATATTTTTGAATTAAAAGATCTCTTGAGTGGTTAATTTCCTGTCGGCCACTGAGAGTTAGATCTGGTGTCATTGAATTGGTGGACTTCTCTCCTCCTCTCCGTCTTATTAATTTTGGAGTTTATAAAAATTTTCTCATCACTAGCTAGCCTTTATTCTTGGATTAATTTTCTTCAGTGTATATATAATAATGTATACTGTAATTTGTTCCCAGGGTACAGAATAGAATTATGAAAACTTTCTTCTTTCTTTTTCGAAATCAAGTGTAGTTGTTTCGATGACTTGGATTTACTTCTGTTCAATATATATCTTATGCGCTTAATTTTGTTCCAAGTATAATTTTTGAAATGAATCGATCAGCTCGTGGCGAAGGATCCAGTGTCGGCGATCGTGTGGTTTTGGAAGGCTATAAATTCTGGGGATCGGGTGGACAGCGCACTCAAGGACATGGCAGTGGTGATGAAGCAGCAGGAGCGCGCAGAGGAAGCAGTGGAAGCCATCAAATCCTTCAGGCATCGGTGCTCTAAACAAGCACAGGAATCCTTGGACAATATCCTCCTTGACCTTTACAAGGTATATCAGCTATATATTGTTTTCTACTGGCTCCAAATTATAACACATATCATGTGTGTGTGTGTTTGTGTTATTGATTCCATCCAACTCAGAGAAAAGAATCCAGATGACCGAGTTTGATGATGGAATGTTTTGATGATCAGAAATGTGGAAGGACAGAAGAACAGATAGAGCTTCTGAAGCAAAAGCTACAGATGATACACCTTGGAAAGGCCTTCAATGGGAAGGCCACCAAGACAGCACGCTCCCATGGCAAAAAGTTCCAGGTCTCAATCCACCAAGAAACATCGCGTCTCCTGGTAATTTATGCTCCCAGTTACTGTTGGTAGTAACCTCTTAGTGGTAGCTAGTAGTAGTAGTCTGTATTCTATAAATTACAAGTGATATTGTTGTAATAGATGTAGACAAACACCCACAATACTCCATGATCATAGCCTTTCAGCTTAAGTATTTTTCTAAGAGAAGGCACTGGTTATCAAATCAGCCTTGGTTCGTAGATTGGCCATGACTGAAATATTAACCTCTTAATTATTGATGACCCTATTTTAGCAACAAGTTTAACTAGGATTTTTTTTTTTTAAAAAAGGAAAACACTATAATATGAATCCTTTTCACCTTTTTTTTTTTTATAAAGGATACTATCTGAATTTTTTGATCCTGTTTATATATCGCAGATCTACTCTGTATGTAGCCATTGTGGGATTAAACAAATATAACAAATGTCTCGAATTCTCCTTCATTTAAGCCTTGATATCCTCGTCACGATAACGACTCAAATCTAATCATAAATATTATGATCAATCTATGGTTAGTTTCAGAAAAGTTCTTCTGCAGGTGCAGCTTCTATTTTGATGGGTCATGAATCGGACTTGCTCTCATACTATATAATGACCAAAGATCCAATCCAAAAAAGCTAAAGAGAAGATAATATTTGGACCGACTTTTATTTTCTATACCCTAGATCCATCCGATATATTATTTTGTTTTCTATGCTCTGGATCTATTGATATATTATTGATATGGACTAATCTCTCTCTCTCTCTCTCTTGACGAGAAACAAATACCAAGCTTTCACAAGATAACTTAAAAGCAAAAGCCCTCATATCAATAGCATGGCCAGCTAGTTCTCACTACCAGAAATTAACCTTTCAGTGAAGGGACAAATCCCTTGGTAAAGAGTTTCTATTTTGATGGGTCATGAACCGGACCTACTCTCATACTATGTAATGACCAAAGATCCAATCCAAAAATATCAAAGAGAAACAATATTTGGACTGACTTTTGTTTTCTATACCTTAGATCCATCCGATATATTATTTTTGTTTTCTATGCTCTGGATCTATCGATATATTATTGATATGAACTAAACTCTCTCTCTCTCTCTCTCTCTCGACGAGAAACAAACACCAAGCTTTCACAAGATAACTTAAAAGCAAAAGCCCTCATATCAATGGCATGGCCGGCTAGTTCTCACTACCAGAAATTAACCTTTCAGTGAAGGGACAAAATCCCTTGGTAAAAAGTTTCTATTTTGATGGGTCATGAACCGGACCTACTCTCATACTATGTAATGACCAAATATCCAATCCAAAAAGACCAAAGAGAAACAATATTTGGACTGACTTTTGTTTTCTATACCCTAGATCCATCCGATATATTATTTTTGTTTTCTATGCTCTGGATCTATCGATATATTATTGATATGAACTAAACTCTCTCTCTCTCTCTCTCTCACAACGAGAAACAAACACCAAGCTTTCACAAGATAACTTAAAAGCAAAAGCCCTCATATCAATGGCATGGCCGGCCAGTTCTAACTTTAGACCAACTAAGCATGATGATAAAGCTTGCCATTGTTCTTAGGCTGACCTTAGTGATATGTTGTGAATTTCGATTGTAATGGTTAATAAAATAAAAACGCTTTAAGAGGATCACATCTTTAGATAATTGCTTTAAGAGGGTTAGACCTTTTGATAACCACTTCAAAAGGGTTGAACCTTCAAAAAAATAAAAATATCAATAGTATTATTCATCGTTGAAAAGGCAGAAGAGCTATTACATATTTATATGGTTAAAATTATAATTATTTAAAGAAGGACTAATACAATTATTTTAAAAAAATTTAATGTAATCAATTCATAACTAAAAATAAATCATTGAACAAGATTAGAAGTTCCTTTGATAATTAGATCCTTCAGGTCAAAAAAAAATCTTATAAATTTCAAAAAGTCTTTAAAATTAGAAAATCCTATCATGATTCTATTTAGTCATACTTATGAATACCTTACATACCTATGATTATCTTGGGAATTCAAATATCACACAAGCTTATAATTTTAGACTCGCATCTATGTGATTTTCTAAAGGAGCTAGGCAAGTATATGGAGCCATCACATTCGTTGAGCCTTATTCAAGGTGATGAAAGCTTTCCAGTCGACTCTGATTTCTTTCCAAACTGTTTGTTTGATCGACAGGGCAATCTGGGTTGGGCTTATATGCAGCAAAACAACTATGATGCAGCTGAGTTGGTATATCGCAAAGCTCAAACTGTCGAGCCTAATGCCAACAAGGCCTGCAATCTCGGCCTCTGCCTCATTAAAAAGGAACACTTCGAGGAGGCCCGGGCAGTGCTGGAGGAAGTCCTGCATGGTAGATTCTCGAGCTGTGATGACAGAAAGATAATAAGACGGGCAGAAGAGTTGCTGCGTGAGATCGAACTGCAGTCGGCTGTTTCTCCATCGGAGGTGGACTTAAATATGAGAGAGGATCTAATGGAGAGATTGGATCTTGTGATGAACGAGTGGGGCTCGTTCAGGTCCAAGAGGTTACCAATATTTGAGGAGATTTCCTCATGGTTAGACCAGATAGCTTATTGATTCTTTTTTAGCTGGTTTGTCTTTGTTTGTTGTAAGGTTAGGAGGTGAGTGCATATATAAACATAAATAAATAAATAGTCTTGTGGGAGGGGTTTGGAGTGCAGTTGTTGGTGCATGTGAAGCGCAGAACAAAACAGCCTTTACGTACATAAGAATTGGGGTGCTATGACGAACACGCAAGCTCCCTTGTCGTGAAATGAAACAAGTTGCATTGGACTTCTGACTTCTCTTTGGGGGTGGTGGCAGTGAGGAGCCGTAGAAAGAAGAGTTGAAAAAATCTTTTTATTTTTGTAAAAAAAAAAAAAATACTTTATAGAAATTGCTAAAAATTTAATATAAAAATTTAAATATATAAAAAAATTAAATTTAAAAAAATTGAGAATCAAGTCTGAATCGAGGCGTATTAGACACTGCTCTAAGGATCAGTTTTCACCCCTTTGTGCATGTTATTGATGATCTATCTGTTGATTAATTTAGATTCCTACTGGCAAGGGGAATAACCAACTCCTGATTTTGTGATTTATGTATTTTAAAATTTGAACGTGCAAAACAGCGGAAGTAAGTTTGCGACTCCGTAACCATTGCCCATAACGTGCTCCAGAAATCTCTATGATGGCAAAAATTTTTGGAGGGTTTGTGTATATAAAATGGTCCCTGGTACCTGCTCTACGATATATGAGAAAACCATACACCATCGATCTGGGTAGAGAAAAGACAAGAAGAACCAGAATTCAAAGCTTCTTCCTTTTTATTTTATTCTGAGGCCGGAACGATGGCGGGAGGTAATCCTCAATACTATTTCCGCTGCTTTACTTATTTTGAAGTGCCATGTTAATCTAAATCACATTAGGCACGTTATTGGTTATTTTACATTTGGTATCAGAGCCATGACGCCTCTGTCTCGTTTTGGCTGAATGCTTTCTGCTTTTGGGCTCTTCTTTATGTTGGATTTTATTTTAAATATTAAAAAATATATATTTAAAATTTTATCCTGATCAAAAAATAAAGAGGGGCAAGACGTTCTTGATTTCTATTTCTCTCATTTTAGGGATAGTCCAAAGGGGAGGCTACTGGTAGTACCCTGGATTATTTACCCAACGGGCGTACGGTAGGGATATTAGGGACGTACCAATAAGGGAGGCTACTGTAGTACCTTGGTGCGTTTGACCCAACTACCTGCGTACCGGGAGAGTTAATAGATCATCAAGAATCATCTAAAAGGGCATAAGATCCGATAAACTCTAAATATTCAGTTATTTAATTCATTTTTATTTAAGAGATTGATCGATAAGTCTTATGCCATGAAGCATGCATTTATCTGTTCACTCATTCTTTTGGATATAGTTTGAATAAAGATAAATCCAAATATCTCGTAATCAAATCACCATAAAAAGAGGAAGCATGGGTTTCCTTGCTTCGGATATGTACACACGGGATGGATAAAAAATGTTTCTTACTGAAAACGTGCCGGTAATTATTAAAAAAAAAAACTTTTTTGGATGCCAGCGCCCGTGGCTGGCTGGGCGCTGGCTGACTGCCAGCGCCCATTATTATTATAAAAAAAAAAATTGTTCCGCCAGCGCGCGCTGGCTGACTGGCTTACAGCCAGCGCCCAGGTGCTGGCTGTAGGCCAGCGCCCTGGCTGGGCGCTGGCTGCCTGCCAGCATCCAACCAGTGCCAGCGCTGGTTGCCAACCAGCGCTGGGCAACGCCCAGGCACTGGTAGCGCCTGGGTGGGCCAGTCGCTGGCCCAGCGTCCTGGGCCAGGCCCTGGCCCAGCGAGCATATGACCCAATCAGGATTAATCCAGCATTTGATTGGCTCTGTTGTTTGGGCCAACAGTGAGGTTGGGTCGTGCACATAATCTGAACTGTAGCAGCTGAATTACAGCAGTCTGAACACATCTAATTCGAAAATTTTGAGGTGATTGAGATATTTTGGTTAAATTAAACTATTGGAATTGGGTGAGGATGATGGGTTGTTTGCTCGTTCATTAAGTGATGGGTCATTAGCCTGTCATATTTATGTTCAATTATATTTAGAATTTGTGTGTGTAAATTTTATGAATTATGCATACATCTTAAGTGACATAATTGAGCATAAAATTTAAATAATGTCTAAGTGATAAATACAATTGAATAATTAAGGAGTAGCCACAGCATCCTTAATTATAAAATTTATAATAAAGTTAATAAATCACATAAATAATAGACATTAATTATAATTAATTATATGGATATAATAAAATTATTCCATAGAAAAATTTTGTTATATTCATATATTAATTAGGATAAAATGTTAAATTATTTTTTCTAATTTACCCACAGGGATTAGAAATTAAAGGCATAATTTGATAATTTTATCATATAGTTTAAATGTGAATCTAATTGAATTAATACTTCAGCCCACAGGCAAGTTTTATGTCAGTAGATTCATATTTTGATGTATTTTACATTGGTAGATATGTCATATTATTTAAAGAGCTTCAAAGTTTTGTAACATGAGTATGGTTATTTAATTTTATAGTTTGTCAGCCTGTTAATTTCTCTGATATGATTTGTGATGTTCCTGAGCTCAGAGGGGACAATTATAAAATTTGAAAGGAGAGAACTCTCCTGCATCTAGGGTGCAAGGACATTGATTACGCCATAAGGAAGGATGAACCGCCTCCTGAAGATTCTGTTCTTTATAAAAAATGGGAGCGATCTAATCGTCTCTCAATAATGTTCATAAAGACCAAGATCTCAGATGGCATCAGGGGTTCCCTTGAGCATTATGACAATGTCCGTGACTTGCTGAAAGCGATCGATGATCAATTTGTATCTTCAGACAAGGCTTTAGCTAGCACCCTAATTCACCAGTTCTCATCCATAAAACTGAGTGGTATACGCGGTGTACGTGACCACATTATGAGGATGAGGGACATTGCGGCTCAATTGAAGAGACTTAAAGTTGAGATGTCTGACTCTTTTCTAGTGCATTACATTCTCAACACTTTACCACCGCAATATGCCCCATTTAAGATCTCTTATAACACACATAAGGATAAATGGTCAATTAATGAACTTATGACCATGTGTGTTCAAGAGGAGGGTAGACTTGCTGTGGAAGAGGGTACTCAACTCTCTTTTGTCTGTTATGAATCTAACATGATTAATGTTACTCAAGACACATGGTGGATTGACTCTGGTTCTTCAATCCATGTTACCAACTCCTTGCAAGGATTGCAAGACCTGCGGAAACCAGTGGGAAGTGAATGCTGCATCTATTCTGGAAACAAGATGTCATCACATGTGGAAGCCATTGGAACTTGCAAACTTATTTTAGATAGTGGTTTTATTTTAAGTTTGGAAAAGACATTTTATATTCCTGGTTTTGCTAGGAATTTAGTTTCTATTTCAAGACTTGTATCTTGTGGATATTCCTTTAAATTTTCGTATTCATTTTTCAGTATTTCTTATGGATCTGAGATTATTGGATGTGGTACATTGTCTGATGGTCTTTTTCGTCTTAATTTAGAAAATGACAATCACTATTCTTCTATGCATGTTGGTGTTAAAAGATGTGTCGTTGATGAGAATTCGTCTAATTTGTGGCATAGGAGATTAGGTCATATCTCCATTGATAGAATCAAGAGGTTGGTACATGATGGAGTACTTAGTACTCTTGATTGGACTAACTTTAGTACTTGTGTAGACTGCATTAAAGGTAAGCAGACTAACAAGTCAAAGAAAGGTGCAAAGAGGATTTCTCAATTGTTAGAAATAATTCATACAGACATTTGTAGTCCTGATATAGATGCATACCGTAATAAGTATTTCATCTCCTTTATTGATGATTATTCGCGTTACATGTATCTCTACTTATTGAACAGCAAAAGTGAGGCACTTGATGCTTTCAAAATTTTTAAAGCTGAAGTAGAGAAACAATGTGACAAACGAATCAAGATCGTAAGATCTGATAGGGGAGGAGAATACTACGGTAGATACACTGAGAGTGGACAAGCTACCGGTCTATTTGCAAAGTTTCTTCAAGATTGTGGGATTGTTGCCCAATACACCTTACCTGGTTCTCCAGATCAGAATGGTGTAGCTGAAAGAAGAAATCGAACATTAATGGACATGGTAAGGAGCATGCTTGCCAGCTCCAAACTTCCTCGGTCCTTATGGACTGAAGCCCTTAAGATAGCGGTGTACATATTAAATCGGGTTCCAACCAAGGCTGTCCAAAGGACACCTTTTGAGTTGTTTAAAGGTTGGAAACCGAGTTTGCGACATGTACGCGTTTGGGGTTGCCCAGCTGAGGTGAGGATTTATAATTCACATGAAAGGAAGTTGGACCCGAGGAGTGCATATTTTGTTGGTTATGCCGAAAGATCCAAGGGATATAGATTTTATTGTCCTTCTCATAGCACTAGATTTATGGAATCAAGAAATGCTAAATTTCTTGAAAATGATTTAATTAGTGGGAGCAATCATTTTCAAGACCTTGGTCTTGGGAAAGGTCATCAAGATGCTCAATGCTCCACTTCAAGTAGTGGATCGATTGTTGTAGTTCACAGTGCGCCTTGTGTTCGTGCACATGTTGAGCAACATGTCCAAGAGATTCCACAAACTGCTGATCCAAATCCAGTAGACCTTGAAGTTCAGCAAATACCCAAAATTGTTGAACAATATGTTAAGCAACCTGATCCCGTTTCACAGGAGAATGTTGAGGCAACATTAAGGAGGTCTACTAGGACTAGGAGACCAGCAATTCCTAGTGATTATGTTGTGTATCTGCAAGAATGTGACTACAATATTGGAGCCGAAAATGATCCTGAAACGTTTTCACTGGCCATGAGTTCTAATGTATCTGACTTGTGGTACAAAGCCATGAAAGAAGAGATGGATTCTATGGCATCTAACAAAGTCTGGGATCTTGTCAAGTTGCCTGATGGTGTGAAAGCCATTGGTTGTAAGTGGGTCTTTAAAACTAAGAAAGACTCAGAAGGCAACATTGAGAGACATAAGGCTAGACTTGTTGCCAAAGGATTTACTCAGAGGGAAGGAATAGATTACACGGAGACCTTTTCTCCTGTATCTAAAAAGGACTCCTTCCGTGTAATCATGGCATTGGTGGCTCATTTTGATTTAGAGTTACACCAGATGGATGTGAAAACGGCATTCCTCAATGGTGATCTAGAGGAAGAGGTTTACATGAAACAACCAGAAGGATTTCCTCTAGTAGTGGTGAGAATTTAGTCTGTAAGCTGAATAAGTCTATATATGGATTAAAGCAAGCCTCCCGTCAATGGTATTTGAAATTTCATGATGTTATTACTTCATTTGGCTTTGAAGAAAACATCATGGATGTTTGTATATACCAAAAGGTCAGTGGGAGCAAGATTTGCTTTCTTGTGTTATATGTGGATGCTATTTTGCTTGCGACTAATGACAAGGGTTTGCTATATGAGGTGAAACAATTTCTCTCAAAGAACTTTGATATGAAGGATATGGATGAGGAATCTTATGTCATTGGCATAAAGATTCATAGAGATAGATCTAGAGGCATTTTGGGCTTGTCTCAAGAGACCTATATCAACAAGGTTCTAGAAAGGTTTCGCATGAAAGATTGTTCACCGAGTGTAGCACCCATTGTGAAAGGTGATAGATTCAGCTTGAATCAGTGTCCCAAAAATGAGTTTGGACGCGAACAGATGAGACCCATTCCATATGCTTCAGCTATTGGAAGCCTTATGTATGTTCAGGTTTGTACCAGGCCTGACATTGCATTTGTTGTTGGAATGCTTGGGAGATATCAGAGTAATCCAGGTGTTGACCACTGGCGGGCTGCAAAGAAGGTTATGAGATACCTTCAAGGAACCAAGGATTACATGCTCATGTATAGACGAACTGAGAAGTTGGAAGTCATTGGATATAGTGATGCAGACTTTGCTGGCTGTATTGATTCACGTAAATCAACGTCAGGTTACATGTTTATGTTAGCTGATGGAGCTGTATCATGGAAGAGTGCCAAGCAGACCTTGACTACTACTTCCACTATGGAGGCTGAGTTATTCTCTTGTTTTGAAGCTACCTCACACGGTGTATGGTTGAAGAGTTTCATATCTGGGCTTAAAGTTGTGGACTCTATTTCGAGGCCCTTGACATTGTACTGTGATAATTCAGCTGCTGTTTTTATGGCTAAGAACAATAGGAGTGGTAGTCGTAGTAAACATATCGACATTAAGTACTTAGCCATAAGAGAGCGTGTTAAAGAAAAGAAAGTGGTTATTGAACACATCAGCACTGAATTGATGATTGCGGATCCTCTGACTAAAGGCCTGCCACCAAAAGGTTTCAAGGATCATGTAGCGCGAATGGGACTTAGTTCCGTGATGTAATGTCATTGTATATACTTGTTCTTAAATGAACTCTTATTCAGTTTGGATATTTCTCCTTTAAGTTGTATACATATTTGTTTGTTTTGAGGAATATCATTATGTTTGGACCACGAATAAACATAGTGTTTATTCATTAAGTTATTTGGGCTATGCTGGGAAGTGTAACATATTGTGATACATGGAAGACAATACTCACATTTAGAGGAACTGTCGCCATGATCCGTATATTAATATCGTGCATGGTAGAAAATACATAGACCAAGTGGGAGAATGTTGGTTAATTTAGATTCCTACTGGCCAGGGGAATAGCCAACTCCTGATTTTGTGGTTTATGTATTTTAAAATTTGAACGTGCAAAACAGCGGGAGTGAGTTTGCGACTCCGTAACCATCGCCCATAACGTGCTCCGAAAATCTCTATGATGGCAGAAATTTCTGGAAGGTTTGTGTATATAAAAATGGTCCCTCGTACTTGCTCTACGATATATGAGAAAACCACACACCATCGATCTGGGTAGAGAAAGGACCAGAAGAACCAGAATTCAAAGCTTCTTCCTTTTTATTTTATCCCAAGGCCGGAACGATGGCGGGAGGTAATCCTCAATACTATTTCCACTGCTTTACTTTATTTTGAAGTGCCATATTGATCTAAATCACATTAGGCATGTTATTGGTTATTTTACACTATCCTTAAGGTACAACGACTTGGCTTGATCTGAACCTCCCACCATAAGCATTATTGTATGAAGGTACAACTCAATAACTTCTTCATATGCCCCAAGAAAAAGATTAGTAAACAACAAAAAATAAGAAATTAAATTTAAAATAAAAGATTAAGAGATTTGCCTCTGCTTTCCCTTTTCATTTCTTCGGAAGAGAGCCAATGTCATATTAGGAGACTGCAATGAAGCCAGAGAGGAGTCCTTTCACTCTCTTTCTCCCTTGGCTACTTCATTCTTGCCAAAAGGTAAACTTAAAGTTGAAGACCTGCTGCCCAATTATTTATTTATTTTTAATCATTTTGACCGTTGGCCTTGCAAGCATTCTGTGAGCGTTCACGGAACACTCGTGCTCCCACGAGCGGTGGCAGAATGCTGACGTTGCGAGCGTTAGCGGAATGCTCGTGAGCGTTACGCCAACAACCCACGCGAGCAAATGCTTGCATGGGTCCTCCCTTTATTTTTTTTCAAATTTTAAATATTTTTCAACAATCCCCTATAAAAGTTTTAAATAAAAAAATAAAATTAATATAATATAAATTTTAGGGCATCTTATACTATGCAATAGGTAAGGTGTCCTATGGACTTGAACCCCACTTAGTATTGATTGTATACATCTGAAGGAACCATAATTGATTAAACCTTAAACTAGGTCCTTGACTTAAACTTCTACTAATTACACACACAGTATAGATCAATTGGGTTTGTACGGTTAGCGCATATTAAAGGCCTTGCGTTTAGTACCTTGATTTTTCATGAGAATTCCTTAAGGTTAGCCCAAACCTTTAGTCATAGTCTACTATGACGATTCTCATATAGATGAATCCTCTAAGGATATTTATGACTAATACCCTGCAGATAACCTACCTTGGATCCATTAAGAGTATAACTCAACCTTACACAGATTTACTTTGTCACTTTATAAGAGCACTCATCATAGGGATGGGATGAGAATTTTTTTTTTCAAAAATTATGCTCTTACATGATCACATAATCAGCTTCGTTTCTACCACATTGACCTCCTTCATGGGATCTTCAATCACAAAAGTTGGGTATCCACTGGTAACCAAATAATGGGCTTAAGCCCTATCCCCCTCGATGATTCTAGGACTTCACTCCTAGATAATTCCTTGGTTAATTGATCAGTCAAATTCTTCTCAGACTTGACAAATTCCAAGAAGATAACATCATTTTTTGGACTAAACATCAAATAAGAAAATTAAATAAAATTACATTTTGTACAGTAATGTGCTTGCTTTTGAAATGGACCATCATAGCCATAAAGAACATGTCTTATTAAAACTATTTAAGGAATGGTAATTGCACAAAATGCAGATAAATAATCATCATTGATGTAATATTTAAAAGCATCATCATATTAAAAAAAAAAAGCTTTTCTACCATGCATTTATGAGGCTCAGATCATATAGAAATGCCTTGTCCCAACTATATGGGTTTGACAATTGCATCAACAAATATTGAGTAAATCAAAATTTATGTTACATGATAAAACATAACTATATGTAGAATCAAGTTAATTTCCAATGCAAATGATAGGCCATATCCAGTCACCAGGTTAATCTCATATTTAAAAAGTAATACCAATATTCTTACATAGAAATTGGCAAAACACATAATTACTAACAAATTTCATTTATAAGAAAAGTTGGATTAGAAAACATAGTTTCAAGTAGAATAAACATTTACTTGATTACCCAAAATAGAGCATTTACATGTATAAGATTAATGATAACCATGATCACAGCATCCAAGTTCATCCAAGTTTCTCAATATTTTAATTCAGCAAGTCCGAACAGTTAGCGTATACAGTTCGATTGTTGTCACTGGGAAATGATCTTCCCATGATGCAATAGGTAGATCAACTTCACATTCTTGTTAGTGGGCAACATGGTGATTGTTAGTGGGCAACTAACATACAGATGAACTAAATAGTAGTTTTCAATAGAGGTTTGAAGTAAAGATATTCAAATAATTTAAGTTGATAATGTAATGGGTGAGATATCAGAATCTCAGTTGATATAGTAATAATGAGATTAATTACATTTTTTTCTCAATGGTTTTAATATTTAATTTTTCAAAGGAAACATAGGCAATAAAATAGCCTATTGCTAATACAAATGCAGGAGGGATGGACCAATCATTTCGTACCATTCTGGAGAACTCAGTTGACTAGTCTAGAGTCAGTATAGTCATATCTAATTATTAGCTGTTAAAACTTGGTAAATTGTTAATCATAAATTATGCATCATACATGCAAAATGTGCCTTTCAGGGTTTCTATGTGTATATCATTTACTTTTATAACAACAAAAAGATGTCAACGATAATGATCATTATAATTGCAGTACAGGTGAATGGCATCCATGAAATGGACACCTATATGTATATGTCCATGTTATGACTGTTGTCAATCTCCAATTCAATGGGAAATAAATAGGCAATAATAGCAAATCATAGCATCATACATACTCTATGGTGAAATCACGTTTTTTTTAAAAAAAGAAAATATTTAATAATACTATTACAGTCTAACATATAGACAGTTGAATTTAACAATAACACTATACTTTCCAAGTACAATGTGACATGCTTTACGACCACCACATTGTATTGTTCTAAGATTTATAATGCATATATGAAGGCAAGTGTGTAAATTTGCCTTTTGTTGCATCAATTGCACGTCTTTTTTTTTTTTTTTTACATACGAACGATCACACTAGTCTAGTGTAGATCAATCTAGATACATCCGAATGCAAAATTTGTAACAACACAGGGGGATATGGGTCACCCATCGTCCATATCCTATAGCCTACATGCTGAGCTACGGTCGTCGCTGCCCAGTCAGCTGCCGTATTGGCTTTACGGAATACATGACGAATCTGGGCAGTATCCATCTTCTGAAGCATGGTCCAAATATCTCTAAGAATCGGATTGGTGGATACATCAGAAGCACTCTCTTTTCGCATCCACTGTATGACAATCATAGAGTCTCCCTCAATCACAAGCATCTGAGCTCGAAGAGTCTGAAAAGCATAAGAAATACCAGCCCATGCAGCGTAAAGCTCGGACATGGGGACAAAGGAGTCTAGGGAACCAAATCCGTCAGTCGCCAGCATATCGCCCTGTGGACCACGAATGATGAAGGCCGAACCAGCTAGTCTGCCGCGAACACTCCCATCAAAGTTGATTTTGATAAACCCTGAAGGGGGGCTCCCAGGAAATAAATACCGTACGACGGTTCACTGTCGAAGCAATAGGGGAATCTCAGAGGTCAGAGGTATCATAACCAATAAAATGAAGAGTACGGGCACAATCAATTGCACGTCTTCACTACTGCACAGAAGCAAGGATTTTAGTATTGCATGCCAGTGATATGCCCGCCTCATAATAGCACGGTAAGCATCATGTTGTGCCATTCCTTGCCAATGCAGGGCACACTTAGCATGCATTGGCATAGAAGCATGGCAAGTACTAATAAGCAACTGGTCCCATGCTAGTGCCACATCGTGCATATTATGTTATGCATAGCGCACTGTCATGATTGCCACTTATATTCATGCATAAAAGTATCGACTTTGTCTACTGTTCCTCATATGTTCACTTATATATACACAAGCATGAAAAAAGCATATTCAAGTATGCTAACTTTTCACATTAGGCAGTATTAATCAACTAATATGAAAGAAAAGAGGACAATAGTATGATTTCTAATGAGTCTCACAATTTCTAGTGAGAAGAAAACTAGCCTAAAAGGCTTGGTCGGGCATGTGTAGTAAACCAGATCCATGCTACTAACATCCAAAAACAATATAGAATAGCATGTGCACTGTAAAAATCCATGGTCCCATGATCATATATACCATACGGGAAAAATGATTAAAAGCATTTAAAGTTCAAAGTAGAAAACTCATTCATGAATCATGGTAAGTCCATACGTGAGAAAAATGAAAGCATCAAGTCATTTGAACGGTGAGATCAAAGGTACAGACCGTAAAATTAAAGGTGGAACAGAAAAAGTAGGAAAGTCGCACCCTTTTTGCTGATATTTACGTAGCTCAATATAAGTTGCTGAAAAATAAAATTGATCCTTAGCAGTTTAAAATTTTTTTTATCTTTGCAAAAAAAAAATACTTCATAAAAATTGCTAAAAATTTAATATAGAAATTTTAATGTATAAAAAAATTAAACTCAAAAAGAAGTTGGAAATCGAGCCTGAATCGAGGCGTGTTAGATATTGTCCTAAGAATCAGTTTCCGCTCCTTCGTGCAAGTTATTAGCGATTTATTCTTAAAATACAATGATTCGATTCGATTTGAACCTTTCGTTACAAGCATAACTGGACGAAGATACAATCTAATAATTTTTTCAATCGTTCCAAGAAAAAGATTAGTAAACAATAAAAAATAAAAAATTAAATTTAAAATAAAAGGTTAAGAGATATGCCTCTATCTTTTTCTTTTTCTTTTTATTTTTTTAAAAGAGAGCCAATGTCATATGCCATATCAACGGCATAGAGACTCCAATAAAGTCAGAGAAAGTCCTCTCACTTTTTTTTTAACTATTTTATTTTTTTCAAAAGATAAACTTAGAGTTGAAGACCTGCTGCCTAATTATTTATTTATTTTAATTATTTTGATCATTTGCCTTACGAGCTTTCCGTGTTCACGGAGCGCTTGCGCTCCCACGACCGGTGACAGAACGCTCGCGAGGCGAGCGTTATGCCAACAACGGTCCTCCCTTTTTTTTTTTTTTAATACTTTTTCTAACATAAAGAGCTGGTATGTACGTCCTTTCCTGCTGCATTGTTTGGCTGAAGAATTGAACCCCACATCGAATAAGTCTAAGAGAGAAGATTAATTAAGTAGGTGCAGGTGGATCGATGTTCCAAAACGTGATGGTTCCATTATGATTGCTCCAAGATTTAATGGCTGTTGAAAAGGAAATGATGGTTATCATTTGCGCCCGTGAACTTGTTCTGCTTTCTGCTGATATTTGTAAAGGTTGATTGGATGCGTTCCTCTCTCCTCCTGCACTTAAAAAGTTCACAATTATGGCGAGCTCGGTATTCTTGGAAATATATTTCGCAGAGAGAGAGAGAGAGAGAGAGAGAGAGAGAGATGGCCACTCACCCCAACACCAGGCTCACCATGTGGTTTTGGACTTTTTGGTTTTTTTTTTTTACAAGCAGACGATCTAACGTGAATCAATTCAGTTAAATTCGAATACACAATTTACTGTAATAAAAAAAAAAATATCGTTCAGCCTTCAGATCTATGAACCATCATGCTGAGCCATAGAAGTAGCCACCCAGTCTATCGCTGAATTAGTTTTAAACTTTTTGGTTGCCAATAAGAGCGATAAACAAGTAGACTGCGCGCGTGTACGCTCGTCTCCTCAAGCAATTAATTTAAAAAGTAACCTCTAAATGTGCTCCCAATTATAAGTAACAATAATAAGGATAAAGCTTTAATACTAAATTAATTTAGATTAGCTAAATAAATCCTTTTTCTTTCGTTGATTTAGTTTAAAGTTATACATTTTGTAAGATGATACGGCTGATCATTCCTTCTGGGCGACGTTATAACACCCTGCATAATTTTCAGAACCAAATGATGTGATTGCCCGGGATATTGGGATTCTTGTCCCTGCTCTAGCTTCGGCATCTAGTGCCAGCCTTTGGCTCCGACCTCCAGCATCGGCCTCTGGCTCTGGCCTTTGGCTCCGACCTCCAGCGTCGGCCTCGGTATATGGCTCCGGCCTTTGGCTCCGGTCTTCAGCGTCGGCCTCGGTATATGGCTCCGGCCTCCAGCATCGGCTTCGGTATATGGCTCCGGCCTTTGGCTCCGGCCTCCGGCGTCGGCCTCGGTATATGGCTCCGGCCTTTGGCTCCGGCCTCTAGCGTCGGCTTCGAACCCTAGCTTCAGCTTCGGCTTTAACTTGGTGCCTTATTTTTCTACATACACTATGACCCACTTCAAGTAACAGATCTCGAGATTCGAGACATCCGTTACTGTATATCTCGCTCACCGAAATCATGGGCAGGAACTAGCACGCCCAGCGGTTACCGCCTTAAGTGGCCCCCATCCAGCAACGGCTTACCCACTTGCCGTTCGAGGGAGCTTATCCTAACAAGGAAGATTCGACGGTTGGAAATGGAACGAAAAGAAAGGAACCTCCAAGACAGGTATAAGAGGACCCCGAACTCAGCTAAAAGGGGGGGACTCAATCTCTAGTCTTGGATTAAAAACAAAAAAAAAAAATCGCTGTTCTCCAGATCGCTGACTTGAGCGTCGGAGGGTCCCCGCCGGAACCTCTGGTCCGGGACTTTTCTTGCAGGTTTTTGGCTAAAGAAGGCGGTCCCTATCATTCCTCTGAAAGCCAACGAAGCATTTCTGTCGCCTGATGCTCCTCAAAAGTGATTTGGCAGCATCAGATTGGCGCGCCAGGAAGGGGGGATCGCACACGTGGAAGGCGAAAGTTCTCCCTGTGACCCCACTGATTCTGCAAGGAAGACGATGGTAACAACACGAGCCCAGAAGGCTTCCACCAGCCAGGCTACGGAGCGCATTCCGCGGGCTAAGCAATCAGAGGCCAACCTCCATGTTCCGCCCCCTGCATAGATGAGCCAGCCTGACCGGTTTGAGGTTCTAGCTCACCAGGTCCAGGACCTGATGACGGTGGTATGGGGATTGCAGGAACACTGCTTTGCCGCTGCACCTTAATCCCCTCCGCCCGGCGAAGGGGTGCGTGCACTACTAGAGGCTGGAGTTTTGGCGCAGAAGAAATCGGGCGACCGCTTGAGGGCGGTCGTGGAAGGCACTTTTAGTGACCGCTTGAGGGCGGTCGCGGAAGGTAGAAGAAATCGGGCGACCGCTTGAGGGCGGTCGCAGAAGGCACCTTTAGCGACCGCTTGAGGGCGGTCGCCGTGGTGGTCGCAAATGCCCATTAACAATCGGCCCCGTCTTCCCCTTTTCTCTATTTCGCTGGGATCAGACGTTTTTTCCTCCCTGCCCCTGGTGCCGTCGTCTCTGATCTTCTCCCTCCGTCGTCTCTTCTTCTCCCTCCGTGCTCCTCTCTCTCTAAAGGTACGTCTCGCTGTCGCTCCTCTTGGTTGTTAAATTATTTCCCCTATTCTAGGGCTTGTGAGATTGCACGGCTCGCGAAACCCTAGTTGTCCCTGGAGGAAGAGGGAGATAAAATAATAATTAGCGCTCCAAACTACAAGAGAGAGTCAGTCCGGTCATTGGCATGGAATCCAGCTCTGCTTCTTTCCCTCTCTTTCTCTCTCCATCTCTCTCTATTAGCCGAGTTGAATCGAAGAAAGCATCGGAGGTTCCATCTCTAGCGTTTGGATTTGAAACAATCATGAGGTTAGCTGTTGTTAAAGAAAGTTTGGTTTTGTGTAATTTATACATATACCTGTTCTCATGAATAAGAATGCCATACTATTTTGCAATCTTTAATGTGGTTACATGGTAGGAAAAAAATGCACTTTAGTTCACTATCTTTTGTAAATAATAGCATTACTGGAAGTCCTACAAATCTGTGGAGCTAGTATGTTGAGGGTTATTGGGCTGAAACTATATTCCATGCCCAAGGATGACCTCCAGGGAAAATCTGGATGGGTAAGTCCTGGTTGGACTTCTTGGCAGTTTCATTTTACTTCAGATTTGGTGTAGCATATAACCTTTCATGATTAACCACTAAGATTCATCAACATGTCCATTCATGTTAAGCATATGTCATCTCTATAGCTGTCTCAGGTGTTCATTTCATGGAGGAATATCTAGCAAGCTAAGCTAATATTATTATCAACTTCATTTTGAGGGATAATCTCTACTTCATGAAGTAGTTAGATCATTATAAAAGACTATAATTTTCTTCCTCTAACTTTTTACAATAACTCTCACAAATCTTTACGAATTTAATAAAAGTTTCCTTCTGAGGAAGTGCTCTTCCTTGTGCTTTCTCGGAAACTTCAGGGTCCACATAGGCCTTAACATTGCTTTTAGTTTTTATTTTTCATTTTCAAAATCTAAGAAGGAAATTAAACTGGATTAGATACAATTATATTCTTAATTTTGAATTTAATCCCTCTTTTTTCAGAACACAGGAGGTCAAGTGAAGCTAGTGAGGCAGACTCTAACCGGTGAAAGTTTTTACTCTTTTTTCTTTTAAGGTAATCTTCATTTTTTTTAATTTATTTGTCCGTGCATTGCCTAGCAAGTTATTTGTCCGTGCATTGCCTAACAAGTTTACGGCTAGGTAAATTGTTACGTTTGCCCCATCTCTTAGGCTTATTATATTTACTCTTATACTTTCACAGAAATACTTAGCGACATGGATAAGAGTTGGATTGATTTGCCAAATAGGATGTCTAGGGAATATAGAGGGGATTAAGTAGTTCATTGCCTTCACCAATGGGTTTGATAGTGAGCACATCAGTTGTCCCTGTAGAAAATGTGCGAACCGTTATTACTACACACGAGATATTGTAAGAGAGCATTTGATTCTAAATGGGTTTTTGAAGAATTACAAGAATTAGATTAGACATGGGGAAGATTATGTTCCTTGTTGAAGAGAGGAAAGAGTTGAGATGGAGGTTGATGTTACGATAGTTGATCTGATGATCGTGATGCTAAATGATATTGCATGCGGGTTAGCATCCGAAGATAGTTGCTGTGAGACTGATAGGGTGGGTGGGAGTAATCCTCGCTCGGGTGCAGATGAAGAAGCATTAAGGTATTTTGAAATTCTGGATGATGCGCAGACCGAATTGTATCCTGGATGTACGAATTTCAGTAAATTATCTTTTATTGTCGAGCTGTTACACTTGAAGGCTTTGAATCAGTGGACGGACACGTCCTTCGACATGCTGCTCCAGCTATTGCACAAAGTGCTCCCATTCGGTGCAAAGCTAGTTGAGTCCTACTACCATGCTCGCAAGTTAACTGAAAACTTAGGCTTCACATATGAGACTTTCGATGCATGCCCAAACAATTGTATGTTGTTTAGAAATGAGAATGCCGACCTCGATACGTATTTGTGTGTAAAACTTCAAGGTGGAAGGATGATGGGGTTGGTCAGAATCGTCAGAGTAATTCGCGAAGTGTTTCGAATCATGGGAAGCTTGTCTCTATAAAGCAAGTGCAATATTTTCCACTCAAGCCAAGGCTAAAGAGGCTTTTTATGTCATCTAAAATTTCTAATTTGATGCGATGGCATGCAGAGCATGGTAGGGAGGATGAAAAGTTAACCCACCTAGTGGACTCCCCGGCATGGAAGGATTTCGACAAGAAACACCCCGACTTTGCCTTGGATAGTCGTAGTGTGCGGCTTGGGTTGGCTGCAGATGGTTTTAGCCCATTCAGGTCCATGACCGGGGCAACTCATAGTACATGGCCAGTGGTGTTGGTTTCGTACAATATTCCTCCTTGGTTATGTATGAAGCAACCTTTTCTGATCCTATCCACTCTTATTGACGGACCAAGGGGCCCTGAGGATAAAATTGACGTGTATATGCAGCCTTTAATTGACGAGTTGAATGAATTATGGACCGAAGGTGTGATGGCTTTTGATTCTGAAGGAAATGAAATGTTCAAACTTTGCGCTGCATTATTATGGACAATCAATGACTTCCCGGCATATGCAAATTTGTCAGGTTGGAGCACGAAGGGGGAATTTGCCTGTCCTTGTTGCAATCAGAGTAAAAAGTCAACCTGGCTAAAACATGGCAAAAAGTGGGCTTATACAGGTCACAGACATTTTTTACCTCTATTGCATAGGTTCATAAGGGATAAAGTGTCATTCGATGTCACTCGAGAATATGGTCCAACACCATAAATAATGACTGGGGTTGATTTATTATCACAACTTGAACAAGAGCAAATACACACAGTATATGATTTCCAAGATTTGTTAACCCCTCCATTGCCTGCTATTCCTGGTGCGAACAGAAGGCGTAGTCATAACTGGAAGAAGAAAAGTATTTTTTACGAGTTACCGTACTGGAAAGATAATTTACTGAGGCACAATTTGGATGTTATGCACATTGAGAAAAATATGTGTGATAATATATTATGGACCCTTCTCGGTGTTAAGGGAAAGTCCAAAGACAGTGCCAATACACGTCGTGATTTGCAGGAAATGGGCTTGTGGAAACCACTACAATTACAGTTGACAGAGTCTAACAAGGCATACATGCCTCCTGCACAGTACACGATGAGTAAAGATGAGAAGGAGGCATTTCTTTTCATTTTGAAAGGGGTCAAGGTGCCTGACGGCTATTGTTCTAATATTTCTAAGCGTGTGAATATGAAAGAAAGGACTTTACAAGGTTTGAAGAGTCATGACAATCACATTCTCATTCAACAATTAATTCCTATTGCAATCCGAAATTGTTTACCTAAGAATGTTGTTGAGCCCTTGATTGAGGTGAGTAACTTCTTTAGACAACTGTGTTCAAGAGTCCATCGCACAAATGATTTGAAAAGTCTCCAGGATAGGATTGCGCTAACACTGTGTCATCTGGAGAAACTCTTTCCACCTTCATTCTTCGATGTAATGGTCCACTTGACCATACATTTAACAGGTGAAGCCTTGCTTGGTGGCCCTGTCCAATATCAATGGATGTATCCTATTGAGAGGTACCTGAATACGTTAAAAAGGTATGTGCGTAACAGAGCTCGTCCAGAGGCATCAATAGCCAAGGGTTATTTGATGGAAGAGTGTACTAATTTCTGTGCTGCAGATCTTAATGATGTTGAAACCAAACTTGATAGGCCCTTGCGGATTAATGATGGTCCTATTGGGGAGGGAACACAATTTGATCTAGATAACATCGATTGGATTCAAGCTCATCGATACGTGTTGTTCAACACTTCATCAGTTGTGGCGTTGATTCAGTAATTGAATGCTCATTCATATATTTAACTTGTTTGTGTTATGTCTAACTCATTCAAGCTTGTCATTAACACATGTTGTTCTGCATTACAGGACACACATTGATGAGCTCAAACGGGACATGCCTCGTGCGACAGATAATCAAATTCGGCAGTCCCATTTTCAATCATTTCACGATTGGTTCAAGAATTATGTATGTATAGATATGGTTGTATGTGTACATATGGTTGTATGTGCTTCAATTTATTCTTATCATATTAGTTTTACACAGCTTTATTCAATGATTACGTGAATTCTGTAGGTGTACAATTTACGACAAATGAGTGAAGGTACTTTGACTGATGAAATGAACCAACTGGCTGATGGTCCGTTTACAACGGCACGATGTTACATAACTTGTGATGTCAATGGGTTTCGATTTCACGTCAAAGAAGTAGATGAGAAATGAGCAACACAAAATAGTGGTCTAGGGTGTCCTTTTGTCGATGCAGGTTATTATTATGGCCAGTTGAAAGATATCATTGAAGTTATATACAGTCACGGATTAAAATTTTTGTTATTCAAGTGTGACTGGGTCGATCCAATCCGTGGGACTAAAGTTGACAAGTATCAATTTACGTTGGTAAATTTAAACAATTTGTTATATCGAGATGAGCGAGTAAGTAATGAACCCTACATATTGGCCAGGAAAGCTGAGCAAGTTTACTATGTTAGAGATCCCATGAATCCTAACTGGCAAGTTGCAGTTAAAATGTCAAGGAGGGGGGTGTATCAAATTGAAGATAATGAGCCAGATATTGATGCATTTGCTCAGCAAGTTCTTGACCAAAATGTAATATTTCAACGTGATGAGGATGTCAACTGGGTTAGAGAGACCGTTGAAGGAGATACTATCAACTTGCATGACCGTTGAAGGAGATCCTAAATGGTTTTAGTTATTATGTGCAATTTATTTATCTTATGAACATATAAACAGATATGTCCGGACGTAAGAGGAGAGAGCGTCCACGCACGATGCACGAGTTTTTACGTCATAGCCAGGCTCGTACGCCGACGAGGGAACCTAGTCGATGGATGCCTACGGACCATGATCCACAGACACCCTTAGTGGGTCCCCCCGTATCGACACCTGCACCGGCATGATTTAGATCTCCCCAGTCCATGCCAGTAGAGCCTTCTCCATCTACAGTTGGTGCATAGACCTCCACACATACTGGTATAATTTCATTTTTATGTTTAACAATTATATAAAATAATTTCAGTTTTATTTAACTAATAAGTTTATTGTTTATAGCTTCTAGTACGACGAGTTCATCTTCCAGTAGCGGTAGGGGCCCAGCTAGAGGGATTCCTTCATGGAATGCTGGTACCCGTTATGATGTGCAATTTGATGACACATTTCAACCAATTGGAGAAGGGGCTCGCCCGTTTATCAGCCAGTTGGGGCATATGGTTCGAGACCCACATAGATTTCCCCTGACTATGCTTGATTGGACTGCTTTTCCTCAGGATACGATAGATCGACTCTGGGGGAAGGTTAAGGTAAGCTGCTGAGTTCTATCTTAGCTTCAAGGTTATTATACAACGTGTCAATTTAGTACACACCTTGACTACTAAAATTTCTTGTCCTACGCAGGATAATTTAAGGTCATGTCCTGATGATTTTCGTCCAGTTTGCTTGGCAAAGTGTCGAAAGTTATGGAAAGACCACAAGAACAAGGTAAAGAAAGAGCATTGGGAGAAGAATGTGGATGACCCAGACCTTCTTCAGCGAGTCCCAAGGGGCGTTCTCCCTGCACAGTGGACTGAGTTGGTCCGGTACTGGTCGAGTGAGAAGGCAAGGGTGAGTAGTTCAACCTATTTTTTGTTAAATTCATATGAAACATTCGGTGTAAACTTATAAACATGACCCAAAATGAATGCAGGAAGAGGTAGAGCAAAATTCTCAAATCGCTCGATGCAGGGCCCTACTCACAAGCTTGGGACTCGACACGTTACGCAGATCTGGCACGAGGTAAATTGTCACGTTAGACCATACGTGTTTTGATTGTTGACGTAGTTTGTATTCATATATGTAGATGACATGATTTATCCTTCGATAGTTACGTGAGCGGGGTGCACCCACCGACCGGATGTCTGTGTGGATGGCGAGTCGTAGGCTCGACCATCCTGAGGTTGCAGCTCTTGTAGTAAGTATTTACCTTTACGCAATACTTTTTTTAACCTATTATGAGATTTATTGATTTACTATTCTAATTTGGTTGCTTTCTTGCACACAGGCCTAGTTTGAGGCTCGATTGGCCGAGCTGCCAAAGGAGGAGCGACAGGTAGTTGCTAGGCGGGATGAGATATTCCACACCATCATAGGCCAGGATGGGCACGGATACATACTTACATACGGCACGGGCATACCATGTTCGACTATCATGCGAGCAGAGTCATCTGGATGTAGTTCATCCCAGGGCTCATGCCTGCGAACTGACGAGGAGGTGACTGAGCTGATCCAGTCTCTTCACCAGCAGATGGACACGTGTGTCGAGGATCTTCGGGTGAGGATGGAGGTTGCGATGCAGGATGAGGTGCAGGCTCAGGTGCAGGCATTTAAGGCGGAGCTACTGTAGCGACTAGCTCAGAGTGGTCTCCCTATAGCTGATGATTTAGATCCACCGATTCATACTCAGGTTCATAATTGCAGACATCTGTATTTAAATTTAATTTAATTACTTTTAAAATATATATTTATTTCTATTGTTAATCATATACTGTAATATTGTAGGCACGCTGGCAGTGGTCACCAGGCGAGACATGAGTCAGTTGGTGAGGGCACGCCTGATCCAGTAGGCTCAAATGAACAGAATCGGGTATGAGTTTATAAATATGTTTTAAGTTTATTAATTTCTAAATAATCTAAGTATATGTGGAAGAATGTATTGTACTCCATTTTCAATTGTATCTATAAATTCCTTGTTATTATTTATGCACATTAAAATAGAGACACTTAGTGACCTGTAGGAACAAACGGAGTGTGATTCGGACAATCGAGGGGCCCGGAATAGGACAATGTACGTTTAAGTTGAAACATAAAACTTAGAAAATCAAACTTGGCCTCTAACGGCCCAAACGGAACATACGAGGTCCGATGATCATCTAACTTGAGGAGCACGACTCTAGGCCATTAGTGACATGTAGGAACAAACGGCGCGTGAATCGGACGCTCGAGGGGCCCGGAATAGGACAATGTACGTTTAAGTTGAAACTTAAAACTTAGAAAACCGAACTTGGCCTCTAACGGCCCAAACGCAGCATACGAGGTCCGATGCTCATCAAACTTGAGGAGCACGACCTCTAGGCCATTAGTGACCTGTAGGAACAAACGGTGCATGAATCTGATGCTCGAGGGGCCCGGAATAGGACAATGTACGTTTAAGTTAAAACTTAAAACTTAGAAAACCGAACTTGACCTCTAACGGCCCAAACGCAGCATACGAGGTTCGATGCTCATCAAACTACTTGAGTAGCACGATCTCTAGGCCATTAGTGACCTGTGGGAACAAACGATGCATGAATCGGACACTTGAGGCATATAGAATCGTACAGAATGATTTTATTTTTAAAATTTTGAATTGTATAACTTTTAATATTTATTTTACATAATTATATTTAATTATATTTATATTTTATTGACTAATAAATTTAATTTTTTGTTTCAGGTTGATTGACTGGTGCTGCATTGGGACTACTGTCTTCTTTATGTTTTTTTCTAGGAAATTGTATTAGATTTTATTATTATTATTTTGGATTGAAAATCAAAGATATTGCATATTTATATTAGCTTATACTTTTATTGTGTGTGTATATTTAATTTTAATATTTAGTTTATATAATTTTGTAAAATAGGTACAGGTACCCAAAAAAAATCCAATAACCAAAAATAAAATGGATTAAAAAATAATAAAATTCAGTATTAGCGACCACCTAGGCGGTCGCAAATGGCTGTCGCTAATGATGCATCAGACCAGAAAATAGAAAACAAAAAAATATAGTAATAGCGACCGCCTAGGCGGTCGCTAAGGCGGTCGCTAATACTCTAGCGACCGCCATTGGCGGTCGCTAAAAGTCTTTAGCGATGAGCTTCTGGCGGCCACCATGTGGCGGTCGCTAAAAACTATTAGCGACCGCTTTTTAACCTTTAGTGACTGCCATTGGCGGTCGCTACAAGTGTTTTTTCTACTAGTGGTGGAACAATTCAATCTCATCAAGGCGGGACCCCACCTGAGGCCTCCCGTCACTCACCTCCTGAACCTCATCGCCGAGAGGCTTCAAAGCGACAGCGGTCTCTTTCCCATCACTCTGGTCGTTCCCACCGACGGCCGGGCGAGAATGAACCAAGATGGGTGCATTCCTTACGCCGGCGATCTTCATCGGCTTCATCTTCTGACTCATCTAAAGACGATGCCAACAGGAAGACTACCAGTCGGGCCGAGCAACGGCTCGATGAGTATCATCAACGGTTGGAGGAGCTTAGCCGCCGGATTGCCAACCCTCATGGGATGAACTACGATCACCATCCTCCGCTCTCCCGATGCATCATGGAGGAACCGGTCCTGCACCGTTTCCGTCTCCCCCAATTGGACCCGTACGACGGCACGACGGACCCATTGGACCACCTGGAGAGCTATAAGGTCCTCATGCAGGTCCAGGGAGCGACAGACTCCCTCCTATGTGTCGCCTTTCCGGCCACCCTTCACAAGGCGGTGCATGCATGGTATTCTCGCCTGCCACCGCGCAGCATCAATTCATTCCGACAGCTTGAACGGTCTTTCCTGGCCCACTTTGATGCGTGTCAGAAGATCCCACGAGTAGCTGATAGCTTATTCGCTGTCCAGCAAAGAAGTGGCGAGACCCTGAAGGACTTCATCGCTCGGTTCAAGGAGGCAGCATTGGAGGTATATAATCTGGATGATTATGTAGCCACTTTGGCATTAAAGCGAGGACTTTGTCCTTCTAGGTTCACCTATTCCCTAGACAAGAAACCTCCAAGCTCTTACGCCGAGCTTCTGAGCCGGGCGCAGAAATATATTCGCGCTGACTAGAAAGATTCTTACAGGAGGGAAGCTGATAAGAATCTCAGCAAGAAACCAGCGTCCATTGAGCATGCCGGAGCACGATCCTGGAAGCTTGAGCCTCCTCACCACCCAGATCGCCGGCCACAGACGCTTGTCCCCAAGGAGCAGTTCACTCCTCTCATGGCTCCGATATCTCACATTCTACTAGAAATCGAGGAGGAGCTATACTTTAGGCGTCCGCCTCCCATGAAGTCTGGGACCCCCCGCAATAAGGAACTTTACTGGTGGTACCACCGAGATTATGGTCATGACACTGAGGACTGCCACCATCTGAAGAAGGCCATTGAAGAGCTTGTCCAGCAGGGTCACTTGGGCAAGTTCATTCGAAGGGGAAACCTTCCTACTCCAGGTTCATCGGCGCCTCCTACACTTCAGACCCGCATGGACAATGCTCCTACGGAAAAGATCATAGCTATGATTTCCTGGGGGGCAGGTGGTGGTTCAAAAAGACAACGAGAGGGAATAGACTCTGTAATTCCTTTCTTTGGAAAGGATTTAGATGGGTAGTTAATAAGCATGATGACAGCGTCGTCGTATCCATGACCATAGCCAAACATCCTGTAAAAAGAATTTTAGTTGATAGTGGAAGTTCGGTGGATGTTTTGAGCTATGAAGCTTTTGTTCGGATGAACCTATCAAAGTCTTCCCTTCGACCCGTCGCCAAGCCTTTAATGGGCTTTACTGGGGACTCTATGAGCGTTGAAGGGGAGATTGCCCTCCCTGTTACAGCTGGGACCCCTCCGTGTCAAAGCACGGTGGTCATAAATTTCCTGGTGGTCCGGGTCCTGCTGGCTTATAACGCTATCCTGGGGAGGCCGGGCTTGAATTTGCTAGATGTCGTCATCTCCACCAAGAGATTGTTGGTAAGATTCCCCACCGACGAACGAGTCGGAGAAATGAAAGGAGAGCAAAGCCTACCACCGCTTTGCTATCACTTATCTCCCAGTCCACTGGAGGCGGCGTCGGCGATAACCTCTGAGCCGCTTGACCCCCGAGAGCCGGGGAGGGGAGAACCAGCCGAGCACCTCCTAACCTTCCCCTTGGGGGATGACCCGACAAGGACCGTCCTGGTTGGAGCGCTACTTCCGGAAGAGGCACGCGATCGACTTCTCACCTTCCTGCGTGCCAATGCTGACGTCTTTGCATGGTCGTCCTCAGACATGCCAGCGTCCCTGAGGAGGTGATCACTCATCGGCTCAACCTCAGGCCAGAGTGTCGGCCGGTCCGACAGAAGAAAAGGAGCTTCGCTCTGGACAGACAGAAAGCCATCGACAAGGAAGTTCGCAAGCTGATGGCTGCATGCCATATTCGGGAAGT
Source organism: Calamus simplicifolius (assembly GCA_900491605.1). Taxonomy (NCBI): domain Eukaryota; kingdom Viridiplantae; phylum Streptophyta; class Magnoliopsida; order Arecales; family Arecaceae; genus Calamus; species Calamus simplicifolius. The sequence goes on from UESW01003860.1 coordinate 1,983,935, forward strand.
TCATTACCCCGAATGGTTGGCCAACGTGGTGATGGTCCGTAAGACTAATGGAAGCTGGAGGATGTGTGTAGACTTCACCGATCTCAACAAAGCATGCCCCAAGGACAGCTTTCCTTTGCCCCGGATCGATCAACTGGTGGATTCTACATCCAGCCATGAGATCCTTAGCTTCATGGATGCCTTCTCTGAGTACAACAAGATAGGATGAACCCAGTTGATGAGGAAGCTACATCCTTCATAACTGAGAAGGGTTGTACTGCTACAAGGTAAAACCATTTGGGCTAAAAAACGCGGGAGCCACCTACCAAAGGTTAATAAATAAAGTCTTCGAGGACCGGATAGGATGCAACATGGAGGTGTATGTGGATGACATGCTGACAAAAAGTGTCCATGCCACCAACCATATCGCCGACCTAATGGAAACTTTCGACAACCTTCGCCGATACCAGATGAGGCTGAACCCACGCAAGTGTGCATTTGGGGTGACAGCCGAAAAGTTCTTGGGTTTCATGGTGACCCGGCGAGGAATCGAGGCAAAACCGGATAAAGTTCGAGCCATCCTGGACATGAGGTCTCCCACCAACAAGAAGGAAGTACAGCGCCTGACGAGAAGGGTGGCGGCCTTGAGTCGTTTCCTGTCCAAGTCCGCTGAGAGGTGCCTACCTTTCTTCAAGGCACTCCGCAGGGCCAATGGATTTGAATGGACGAAAGAATGTCAGAAGGCGTTCGAGGGGCTAAAGGAATTCCTATCTACCCCGCCACTGCTATCCAAGCCAACGGGTGGAGAAGAACTCCTTCTATACCTCGCGGCTTCTCCCGAGGCCGTTAGTTCCGTGCTGGTCCGCATGGACACCAATGGCATGCAAAAGCTGGTGTATTACACAAGTAATGTGCTCCATGATGCAGAGACCAGGTACTCAAAGATTGAGAAGATTATCTTCGTGTTAATCGTATCTGCCCAGCGCTTACGACCATACTTCCAAGCCCACCCGATCGCGGTGATCACAGACCAACCTCTAAAGACAATTCTCACTCGCCCGGATACTTCGGGTCGATTGGCGAAGTGGGCGCTCAAGTTGGGGGAATTTGATCTATCTTTCCGCCCTCGGTCGGCCATGAAATCCCAAGTCCTGGCAGATTTTTTGGTCGAGTGTACCTAGGGCGAGTAGCAACCCGAAGAGGCCTATGCAAACCCCTCGCTTCTTGGAACCAGAGATGATGAATGGATCCTTCATGTAGACGGGGCATCAAATTCTCAAGGGAGCGAAGCAGGACTCATCCTGGCCAACTCGGACGGAGTTGTAACCGAGTGTGCACTCCGCTTCCTCTTTCCAGCCACCAATAACTAGGCGGAGTATGAAGCTCTGCTGTCTGGGATAAGATTAGCCCAAGAGGTCAGGGTGAAGAGCCTTAGGGCGTTCACTGACTCCCAGCTGGTCACTGGCCAAATCGCAGGGGAGTATGAAGCGAGCGATCCTATCATGTCCCGCTACTTAAGCATGGTGCAATCGCAAGCTTCTCTCTTAGTTTATTTCAATGTTAGCTATATTCCTCGAGGGGAAAATGCTAGAGCCGACGCCTTGTCCCATCTTGCCACCTAAACTGACGGGATGTTGGGAAGAGCTTATGTAGAGCACCTGAAAGCCCCAAGTATTGACGTAACGAGAGAAACTCTACTAGTTGAGCAGGAGCCTTCCTGGATGGATGCTTATGTCCGGTACCTTACCAACGGTACCCTCCCTGAAGACCCTGCCGAGGCCAGGAAACTCAAAAGACGGACCCCAAAGTTTTTCATAATGGAAGAAAAACTCTATCGAAGGTCGTTCTCATACCCGGTTCTCAGGTGTGTTGGCCCCACAGAAGCGGATTATATCCTGCGAGAGATACATGAAGGTATATGTGGAAGCCATCTAGGGGGCAGAGCTCTTGCATACAAAGCCCTGCGGTAGGGATATTACTGGCTGACAATGAAGGAGGATGTGTCTGAACTTGTTAAGAGGTGTGACAGCTGCCAACGCCATGCTAATATTCAACATCAACCGACGTCCCAGTTGACCCCCCTGGCCGCACCCTGGCCCTTCGCCCAGTGGGGTATGGACATCCTGGGACCATTCCCTCCAGCCTCCGGACAACGCAAATTCTTATTAGTAGCAGTTGACCATTTCACCAAGTGGATCGAGGCTGAGGCTCTCGCCAAGATCACTGAGAGCAAAGTAAGATCTTTCTTCTGGAAGTATGTCGTGTGCCGGTTTGGACTGCCACACACCCTCGTTACTGATAACGGCCGACAGTTTGACAACGCGGCCTTCCAGGAATTCTATACCGGCCTGGGCATTCATCAATGATTCACCTCTATGGGGCACCCCCAGACCAATGGCGCAGCCGAGGTGACCAATCGCATTATCCTCCAAGGGCTCAGGGCCCGGCTAGATGGCTGCAAAGGATGTTGGGTGGAGGAGCTCCCCAGTGTATTGTGGGCTGTTGCTACTAAATCACTAGCAAGTGCACTAGTCGCTCAAGTAATATAATGATGAATAGAGTATCGTCCCACGAAGACTAATTAATGACTACTAGTATTATACTAAGTTCCATTATCTAATCAATCAAAACAATGGAATTATAAGAATTAAATTAAATCCTAAAATTAACTAAAGTTACCAATTGAAATAAGGATTAAAAATGCAATTAACAAAAGCACTAGAATATGCACTTCTTCTAGCATATTTAATGTATTATAACATGCTTCATTTCAATTAAAAGATCTCATATCATGCACCGGCGTAATTCCCTATTGCGATGAATGGGCTCTCTCGAGTTATCACTTAACTATAATTAAATAATTAATTAATACATCTCTATACTAATTAATCACTTAATTATGCTTTAAGTTCAATGGAATTCCCTAATGAAACTTTATCCTCTAAAATCTCATTACCAAATAAATTATAAGGTCATATCTCTATGCCTTACAATCCATTGTCTTAATTGTTTATCCATTCATATAGCTCTTTCTCAAGTTACATACATGAATTAAAATCAATAAGGAGTTGATCAATCTCCCTAAGCATTAAGAACACAATTAAGACATACATGAACATAAGACTTAATTGAAATGGAAACACATCATATATACGTCAACATACTAGAATCCATACATATTCTAGTGGAGAATGTTTAGTTCCCCATGAAAACAAAGAAACTGATTACATAGATGGAAGTATGAAACATTGTTTTCAAAGAAGGAAGGAAATTACAACCAAGATGAACTTTGATCTTCAATCCTACTTCTTGATTCCTTGATCCTTTGTTTGTGCTTGTTTCTTGTCACTTTTTTCTCCTCAGAAATTCTCCCTCCAATTCTTCTCTCCAAAAACCCTTTTATATCCCCCTCTTCATGTGTCAATTAACCTCCAATAACTTCCCCGAAATGGTTGGTTATTGGAAGTTATTTCAATTTCACCACCAAATATCATGGCTGTGAAATCTGGTGGTGATATCTGCTGGGAATTCCACCACCAGATTTCATGGCTGTGAAATCAAGTGGTGATATTTAAATGGTGAAAATTTCTACGTAGGATAATTGTTGAGAATTTCACCACCAATTATCATGGCAGTGAAATCTGGTGGTGATATTTGCACTTTTTCTCCAATTTGCACTTTGATCCTCCAAATTGCAGAATCTTTAATTCTTTCCTAAAATAGCACAAAAATCAATACCAAGTCCTCAAATTATCAAAATAAAAATAATGAAATAAAGTATAAATTATATGCATAATTTATACTTATCAAAATTCCCCCACACTTGAACGTTTGCACGTCCTCGGGCAAACATAACAATGAACCATCCAAAAATTGATTAATTTCCATCATATCAAATCAAACCAAAGTCAAAACTAGAATTCAACTAGAACTGCTTAATTCCATAACTTTCATGAATCTACCTTTCACAAAATTGAAGAACAAAGTAATTTAGAACTTAATATGAAAAGAAACAAATAAGATTGATAAATTCTCACCGGATGTATGTGTGTCTCTCTATACTCTCGATAATTAAGGTAAAGTGTTTCTCTCAAATGCATCCATAATCACAACTTACCATATGCTTGCAATTATTCTAATCTCCACTACTTTGAATATAAACTATACACAAATCATAAGGACTTTAGGTAAGGATGTAACAAGGATTGGGGTAAGGAGTAAGTTAAGGTAGGAAAATTTTGTTGGATAAGGTAATTTGAGTACAAAATAAATAAACCTTCATCCTTCAATCAACCAACCCAAGATATGATAAGAAGTGCAATCATAAAACCTTCCACTTTCTTATTTCCCAAGTACTTGAATAATATTAAACTATGGGAATTCTCTCTTCTTCTTCTTCTTCTTTTTTTTTTTTATATACGTGCATTTTTTTTCTTTTCTTTTTTTTTTCTTTTTTTTTTTTAATTGAAATGAAAATTTAAACAAATTCCCAATTCTTCATAATTCACAATAATATTCAAGTACTCAATGTTATATGACTAGCAAACAACTACCACAAATCCTCATTCTCTTAAGATTAGTAGATGAAATGTGTAAATGTTTTGTACTCAAGTATGGACAAAGGATAAGTCAAGGCTCAACTTGTTTAACAATGGAAATAGAAAGGGTTAAAAGGGTTAAGCATTTTGGTAGGGTTAGGTGTTTTGGTCCATAGGTTTGGGTAATCACAAATTGGGTTCAACAAATTGCCTTAATCTTCTTTATGCAAGTTCATATTAATGTAGTCTTGAAAAGAATTCATGCAAGTTCTAGAAGTTCATGAAAATGGAATGCAATATCACACAGCAAAGAAAATGAGATTGAATTTAGTGTTCAATCTAAAGGCTCAAAATCTCACAGGGTAATCATATTTATCAATCAAACGTGTAAAATTTCATAATCAGAAACCAAATCAATTTACTCAACAAACTTGTAAAAATGTATAAATTCAATCAAGTTATGAAACTCACAATTTTTCATTGATTCTAATGAATGACTTTAATTTAATTATCAATTAAGGGAAATAAAAAAAATTAAAAGATGATTCAATGCATGTTTTGTACTCATATACGACTACCCCCCCACACTTGAACTAAACATTGTCCTCAATGTTTTCAAAATAAAATAATTTGAGATAAATCCATAATCAACATAAATGAAGAGAGTAGAAAAATACTGCCCTGATTGTGGTGTATTTGTTCAATTTCCATGGATCCTTTCCTTGAAGTGTGCCTCATACATAACCAAGCAAAAGCAAATTGAACTAAAATAGTTAAAGTACGGTGAAAATAAACATAACTAAAACAACTGAAATAAAAGCAACAAACTAGTGTTTGCAAGGTAAAAACATAAAGGAAAGTGAGAAATCAAGAGCTCGAGCTCCCATCCGTAGCAGAAGTGGAAGATGAGGATGATGAAGGATAAGGTATGTTCTGAGCCTGGAAGAATTGTCTCAAAGCCCTCTCCATCCTCCTCTGTCTACGATCCATAATCTCCAAAGTACCACTTATCTGTTGAACAATGCCTTCCAATCTTTGGAGACGCATAGACAGCTGCTGAGAAACAACTTGGGGTGGTCGAGATGCTCTGGAAGATGATGGTATCGAAGCTGGTGGTGCTGCTGATGGAACTGGTACCTCCTCTGTAGAAATTCCTCTTGAGGGGCTGGTGGGGCATTCTCCTCTGGGATCTCAGTCTCGTCCGCTCCTGGAAAAGCCTCCTCATCCACAAACTGGATCCGACCATTTGGATCACGAAAAATAATCCCCATCCGGATGAGGGTATTGGTGGTCAAAGGCTGCATATCTAGCCGGACTGCATTCCTCGGAATTGGGTCAAGTGTACCGAGGTTCCTTGTCAATCTGGTAATGTAAGATCCACCACAAAGCCTTCCTGTATCTGTTTGCTCTTATGATGGAGATACTTCGCCAGGCGATATCCCATATTACATTTCCTTGTAGTGACCATACACCAAAGATAGAATAAATCGTCCCCAGTCACCGACCCATTACTGTCACCCCGACCATTAATTGTATAGGTGATG
>UESW01003860.1:1990959-2156687 GCA_900491605.1 Calamus simplicifolius
AATCTACGTCGGTATTATCAGTAATGTGCTAACTCCATTAATTTGAACCTGCTTGACAGATTGTTGTTCAAAATATTTCATTGCTTTTCGAGTGATCATACTTCTCAACAAAGCCCGGCTCCGCGTCGGCACCTAAAGCCCGCTCCGTGCCGGCACCAAAGCTCGGCTCTGCACGGCACCTAAAGCCCAGCTCCGCATCGGCACCTAAAGCCCGACTCCACGTCGGCACCAAAGCCCGGCTCCGCATCAGCACCTAAAGCCCGGCTCCGCGTCGGCACCTAAGCCCGGCTCCACATCGGCAACAAAGCCCGACTCCGCGCCGGCACCAAAGCACGGCTCTGTGCCAGCACTAAAGCACGACTTCGCGTCGGCACCAATGCCTGGCTTTGCATCGGCTTTAAGGACATGACTCCGTGTTGGCACACACTGTCCAATTCTGCATGGCATATCTAATGAGGCATTAGGCATTCCACGACTTCGCGTCGGCATGAGCGGGATCTTATACTATGGTTCAACTTTCGTTTCTGCAACCAAGACTGATCTCGCATCAGTTCTCTAACTGAAAAAGAAATCGTGCTGTAGCTTTTCAGCCATTGGTGGTTGGTTCGCGACAATTCATACACTAGCAAAACCATTATGATCAAAGACAAGTGTTACGGATCGAAGGATTCATTAATAGCTAAAAGTTTACAAAATTGCCGATCTAAGTCGGACTTGAGGCAACAATAAAATGAAAAAACTAAGGATCACTTGGGGCTAGGTCGTCATCTTCAGGGACTTCATCTGGCTCCAACCCTTCAATCCCCTCGAGGTCGTAGAGTTTCTGAATCTTTTCTTTGCAGTCCTGGAAGCCAGCTTCGTAAGCGAATGTCGTCGATTCGGCTAATTCCTTACTAAAGGCTCTAGACTTCCTGAAGTTCTCTACGGCCTTGTGGCTCTTTCTCCGCCTTGGAGGGCTTTCGCTCGCTCCGCGACCTCGATCGGCCTCCATGACCTTTTATCAGCCTCGGCGGCCTTCCTCTCAGCTTCGATCACCACCGCCTTCAAGTCGGCAATATTGGCATCGGACTGACGGGTGACCTCTTTGGCCACATCTATTTCAATGGTGGCGGAGTATAATCGGTCCTTCAAAATACACATTTCTGATTCCGCCACCTCCAATTTTTCCTCTGCCATCTCCATTTTCCTCGGCCACCTGAGCATTATCCAGCTCGTTGGCCGCTTGACGCTGGGCAACTTCCAGCGCATATTCTGCCTTCTCGGCTCTTAGCCAAATGGCTTCGGCTTGGCCTTTTAATGTGGCTCGGGTATCCTCCAAGGCCATTTCCGCCTTCCTGCCCTGGCCTGGAGCGCCTGCATCTCCTCCCATGATTGGTCAAGAGCGGCATCGCCCAGGGCCCAAAGGTCCCTCATGGTAATCATAGAGTTCAGTGCCTGACGGAATGTCTTGGTTAAAAAAAAAAAAGAGGGCGATGATGAAAAAGTTGATAATAGGGCAAAACTCACCCAGAGGTGTGCCACATCCTCTCGGAAGAAGGTAGCCCTCCCTTGATGTTGGAGAAACTCCTGCACCTCGACCACGGATGACTCGTTTAACGCTCGCTCGGCCCAGCGGCTGTGGTTCGCCAAAATCGATTGGAAGGAAGGGTCGACGCCTTTCCTTTCCGCAGACGTGGGGCTGCGTGGGAGGACTCCGCCTCCAACTCTGCTACCTCACCTTTGCCGGTGGAGGTGCCTCGGTTGTTGCCCCTTTGGGGGGCATGACAGCTGCTGGAGCCGGCTTTGTGGTTGAGTGAACCAGCTCCGCTTCGGCGGCTTCGGGCGAGGGTGACGGTGCTTTTGCAACCCGCTTCGGAGAGGGATCGAGCAGATGACAGGGGAGGGAGCTGGACTAAAGGCGAATCATTTCCTCTTGCCTGGCTCCGCCCAACTTCCTTGTTGTCCTCGGCCCTTACCGTGTCTTTCCTAACGGGCTCATCGGCTTGGGCTCTTACCGCCTCGCTCCCGCGCAAGGACTCCCCAACCTTGGCCCTCCCAGTGTCGACCCTCCTTGGAATCTTGGCGATGGCCCTCCTCTCGGCGGGGGCCCCATTCCCCTTTGCCTTCCTCTTTTTGGTATCAGCTTGCTTGAGCTCACGAAGTGATGGTGTCATCCCTATTAAAAAATGGGAGATGAGTAAAAAGAGAGAGAGAGAGAGGAAAGAAGGAAAGAGGTGAGTAATCAAGTGCTCACCAGAAGGGATTAGGCCGGTAAGATGAAGGTTTTCGTCGATTAGAAGCTTATTACATCGGGGGACATCGGCAGTCAGAAGCTGCCCAAATGCCATTCGATCCCTTGGGAGGATGGAGGAATCCCTATTGGCGTCAGTATTTGGTGTTCCCCAGCTTCCACTCACCCCCTCGACATCAGCAAAAAAGAACTTATCCTTCCACCCTTTAACAGAGTGGGAAGATACAATTTGAGGATCCTAGTGGGTCTAGGAGTAAAGGACCACCAACCTGACTGCTTGCGAAGGGTATAAAAACTGCGGAATAAGGAGATACTGGCCTCTATACCTTGCAGGTGACAGAGAACCAGAAAGCCAACGATAGTTCGGATCGAGTTAGGACTAGTTGGGAAGGTGTTAAAGAATATCTATCTAGAAGGTTGAGGATGAAAGGGTGGATGGGTAATCGAAGTCCTACCTTAAAAAAGGCTCCGTACAAGGCAACTCTTCCGGGACGGGAAGAGGTTACTGTCATCAGGAGCAGGGTAGGACAGATGCATGTTTGATGGAAAATTATACTTGATTCTTAGGTTAATATGTCTTGAGCAGACATAGTGGAAGCAGTCCACTCGGGGGACTCCTTGACAACATTGGAAGGACCAGCGATTGTCGGACGGCGTCGGGGGGAGGTCCGTCCGACGGTCGGATGGCTCCCGGCTGTGGGGTGTCCGGCCGACCGCCGCCGTTCTGGCGAGGAATGGTCAGAAGATGGGGTGGTCCATTGACTCGTAGGAAATCAGAAGGTTGAGAAGGAATGGGAGAACGATTCCTGGAATCGGAGGAAGGCCAAGAAAGCGAGGAAGCCATGGGAACTAACCTAGAAAGCTTGAACTGAGATTGAAGGAGCATGAGGAGGGGAATAGACACGGGAGGTAAACAGACGCTTACGGATTCAAGGCAGGATGGCATAACGTAAGAGAAGACAGATCACTGGGTAAGGACGATCTTTCCCTTTATAACCCCATTTCAAATCATCCCGCAGTTGTCCGATTTGGCTGTGTCCGCTCCTCACTAGGAATCGCTTCGACGGCCCGTCGGTGCAAGAAACACGAGAAACACCACTAATAAAAAGGCGATGGTGACCTTACCGCAATGATGACGCTCACCTTTTTACAACTCCTCGCTCGAGAAAAATCTTCCCCAATCCCAACAGCCTAAACAGACGATATGATGGTACGAAGATCAGCCGCCTGGTGGATATTAACACCCCTTTTCGCTAGTAACTATGCGCCCCCATCTCAGGGGTGGGAGGGCATCTGATACGGCTGATCATCCCTTCTGGGCGTCGTCATAACACCCTGCACAATTTTCAGAACCAAATGATGTGATTGACCGGGATATTGGGATTCTGACCCTGCTCCAGCTTCAGCATCTAGTGTCGGCCTTTGGCTCCGGCTTCCAGCGCCGGCCTCTGGCTCTGGCCTTTGGCTTCGGCCTCCAGCGTCGGCCTCGGTATATGACTCCAGCCTCCAGCGTCGGCCTCGGATATGGCTCCGGCCTTTGGCTCCGGTCTCCAGCGTCGGCCTCGGCATATGGCTCCGGCCTTAGCGTCGGCCTCGGTATATAGCTCCGGCCTTTGACTCCGGCCTCCAGCATCGGCCTCATATATGGCTCCAGCCTTTAGCTTCGGCCTTTGGCGTCGGCTTCGAACCCTACTTCGGCTCTGCTTTAACTTGGTGCCTTATTTTCCTACATACACTATGACCCACTTAGGTAACAGATCCCGAGATTCGAGACATCCGTTACCGTATATCTCGCTCACCGAAATCATGGGTAGGAACTAGCACTCCCAGCGATTACCGCCTTAAGTGGCCCCCATCCAGCAACAGCTTACCCACTTGCCGTTCGAGGGAGCTTATCCTAACAAGGAAGATTCGACGGTTGGAAATGGAACAGAAAGAAAGGAACCTCCAAGACAGGTATAAGAGGACCCCGAACTCAGCTACAAGGGGGGGACTCAATCTCTACTCTTTGATTAAAAACAAAAAAAATCCTTGTTCTTCAGATCGCTAACTTGAGCGTCGGAGGGTCCCCACCGGAACCACCGGTCTGGGACTTTCTTGCAGGTTTTTGGCTAAAGGAGGCGGTCCCTATCATTCCTCTGAAAGCCAACGAAGCATTTTTGTCGTCTGACGCTCCTCAAAAGTGATTTGGCAGCATCATAAGATATAAAAATATTAAAATTTTCTTTATTATATATTTTTATCTTTTTTATTTTATTAATATATCAAATCATTTCTTCAAACTAGTACATTCCTTTGTATATATTGTAAATTTTTAAATTATTTAAGTTATCGTTTTTTAAAGAAAGTATGGTTACATTGAAAGTTCTATCTAAACAAGTGTAAAGAATGATCGTCTAATATTCATGTTAATCTCAAATGGTGGGAAGGGATACTTCGTAAGACTACTAGACTAGTATGCACTTCTTCAAAAAAGAATAAAAGCCAAAAGATAAACTTTAATCTATGTGTTTAAAGAGCTTAAATTTTGAAATTTATTTCCATATATATCAAAGAAGATAATCCAGCATGCATCACTTTAGAAAATAAGCTTCAAAGGTATTAATATAATTAAAGCTTTCAAGATATTTTACTTCTAAATTTTTTGTTATTGAATTAGCTTTCTAAAGTATTTTAAATCACTCAAAAATGAGATTAAATGAGGAATATGAGTTAATTATTGAAGATATGTCAATGTTAACAAAATTTTTAAAAATTTATGAAAATACTATTTCATAGCCCATGACGAAGAAGATGATTTTTCTTTAATTTTTGCTTAAATTTTTATATTTATTTTTTTTAGAAATTCATATTGCATAAGTTGGAAGTCAAATAGAATTTAGGAATATATTTTAAAAAATTATCTCTTTTCTTTTAGAACGTTTATATTATATAGAAACTAAGAAATCCATTGACTTAAACGAAATTCATCTATAAGTAAACCCTCAATATACCTTATTACAATAATTAATTTAATAATATAATTTAAATTTTCTTTATTTTCTGTATTGGAGTAATTTCTTACTTGTTGATTCTCCTGCATTTCCGAAAAGGATCAAAGGTGCTTAATCAAAAAAGTTTCAAAATTTGATGCTGAATCAACAACTATTTTCTCCACTTGATTTCTACTTGCATTAGATTTAATATAAGAAACTAAAATCACTCTAATCTTGCCTAGATTTATTATCAGAGACCAAGATCCTCGCTGTATCGAATTTGGTATCATGCTATATTAGATTTGTTATCAGAGCCTAAAATCCTACCTACATCAAATTTTTAGTACCAGAACTTAAGATCCTACTTCCATTGGATTGGTATTAGAGCATAAAATCTTACTTGCATTATAGGTATTTTGTAATCATATAATATTTTAATTATTCATCTCTATTTATCTAATCACCTACTTTAACCTTACATATAACATTATCTTTATCTGTTCATAATAAATAACCAATCCTAAATATAAAAAATTAATTATTTTAAAAACTTTATGATTCTTAATTTTTATTTTTATTTTTATTTTTATTTATACTAAAACTATAATTTCATAAATTCTATTTTATCTAATTTAATCTAAAACTTTTAAATTCAATACACTTTTCTATAATTCCAACATATAAATAAACTTAACTTATTTTCATCCACTAATATTATATCATTTATAAATAACTTGCATCATCTTAAATATACATACATAACTAACATAAAAAAAAAAAAAAAGGATTGAAAGAAATTTTTTTTTATAAACTTATTATAAACTATCTTTCTGATATATATATATATAATCTACTACAGCTATCGGGACTGTTTGTGAGAAGCTGAGCGATGAGGATGGCGGAGTACTTCCAACATCTATTAAAGATAAATTATTTGCAGCAAGAGTTTTTATGCAGCTCATCTTCTGTGTGGGAAGAGTTTTTTTTTTTTTTTTTAATAATGTAGTACAAGTTTTCTAAATTCTTTGTTTAATATATTTTTTTTATATAATCACCGACTCACCGTACGTACCATTCTTTGTGCGGCATCGGTTGATTGGTTCTTCTTCTGAAACAGTCATCAGCTGACAACTAGACATACCTGAACCAACCGTAAGGTACCAGCTGCACCATGCTTGTTGCACCGCCCCTGCCCCTGCTCCCGTAATTACTTCATTCCCTTTATTGTGATTTCTGGGCAAATTCTCTCCGCTTCATGACTCCATCTCAAGAGCGACCCGTCAACAACTCAGACCACAACAGGCTTGCCAGCTGGAAACCTCCGTCTTATTCCTTTCGTTGCACAGAAATAATAAAACCCAACCTTACAGCGTTCGATTATAAATATAATGTAATTATCTTCCTGCCTTTCTAAAGGAGAAGCCTCATCATTGTAATTGTAGATATATGACATGATGGCATAACATTATAGCTTCAGCCTCAAACAATGGTTTTCTTTTCTTTTTTTTTTTTTTTTTTTACAGAAATTTTCACTTCCCATAATGTTTAATAGGATGACAAACTGCTCAGAGAGTGGTCAGGTCATTGGAGGAATTGCTCCGAAGTACTGGCATGACCGTCCTATGATTATTACCAGACCTCTGCTCTGACTACAATTACGTAGCCGAGATAAAAAAAAAAAAAAAACCATTAAAATCGCATTACAGAGGGCACATGATGCATGTCTGATTTGGGGTTCCGCTGTCAAAATGGTCAGGGATTAATAAGTCTGAAAGCTTATCCATCGATCTACCGGATGGTCCAGTGTGACACAATGATCATGTTCATCTCGCTTTCATACGCCAGCAACTGACAACCAAGATAAGTGCTGGCCAACTGCTTCACCAACACATAAAAGAAAAGCAAACACTCAATTTCATCAGGACCGCGATACGTCATCAATACTCCACCATCAATCTCATCAGACCAATGCATCATTAATCATACTCAGGCATCAACAAAGTGACCATACTGCCATAACGGGGCATAGAAAGAAAACATCTACTCATATAGCAAGAAAGAATGGTGTCCAGGCTATACACGCATGACATCCAACATCCAAAATCAATCCCATCCCACTTCCCAACAGACAATAAAACAATAGAAAGAAAAATACTCATTCCCAAGAGGGATCACTTGACCACAGTTCATCAACAAAGCACTAGTTTTAATGTAGTAGCAAATGTTATCACTGTACTCAAAAGCACCAGTTTGAACGGGCGTGGAGGTGTAGTGATCTCATATCCCACCCATATCAGCATTTGAAGCCATGGCAAATAGACAAGACTATGATGAGGATTAATGCAATGATGATGCCCAAGACAATCAACTTTATCTTCATGTTCTGGAACCACATCTTCCTCCTCAACTGTCCCCCTTTTTGCTTGAAATCTTGAGCCTACAAACGCCAAATACAAGCAAACGAATTAATATCAAGCAGCCTCTGGGGCACAATAATAACCACACACACACACACACAAAAAAATTGAACGCAAAACATCCATGTCCACAGATGGTACTCCCAGATGCAAATCCAAGAAAACATCCAGAGGCCTACTAAGGACCGGAGAATGCAAGTTACAGACCTGGGAGCGGAGGTTCTCAGTTTTGTCAACGAGCAGTTCAATTTTCTCCCCTCGATCAAGAACCTGAAAATTAAAATAGATGATGTTCTCAAGAAATTAATCATGCTGCTTGCCAAGGAAAAAGCATTACTTGCAACATTCCATAACTGAGAATAACAAAATCCTTAGAATGATCACAAGTGGAAACATTAAAAGAGAGACCATATGTACCTTTTCAATGTTTTCCATCATAACTCCTTTAACTTCTGAAACCTGCGCTTTCACTTTTGCCAGTTTGCTCATTTCCTCAGGGTGGTCCACACAATACTGCATGTGCTCTTTCAGTTTTGGCCTGAAATTTAGTGAAAGTTTTTAACATTAATTAATAATTCTGCCATTTTAGAAAAAAAGAGTAACATAAAGGCACAGCAGTATCTTTGAATGGCTAGGAAGGACAAAAAAAATACCCAAACTCTCGGTTGAGGCTGTTAGCTGCAGCAGTTGCAGCTTTTCCTCCTCCATATCTTTTGCTGAAATCCTCCTTAATCCTCTCCAGGAAGGCCATGGGAATTTGTCTGCCAGCCGACTCAACTGCGACCACACAATATGCTGCAAAATCCAAGATTAATTTTAGCTACACATAATGAGCATATAATGGTAAAGAATTTCTGTCTTCATGTACTCAGATCAGATATGCAAAATTCTCCTCATAGACCATCCAGCAAAATTAAATAGCACTTTGCTCCTTAGTTTCCCAAAGATTATTATAGTATGAACAAGAACGCACATGCATCCTTCATGTAAGGTATGAAAGGATAATAAACCAGCCCATAATACCGAAAGACCATGCCCAATGCACCAAACTTATACCCAGCTATTTGATAAGCCTCCAGAATCAGGCCCATTTGAAGCACAAACATTAGCAAAGCACCTAGGACGCTGAATAGATATAAGCCTAATGATAAACATGACGCTCCACTGAAAATAAAATGCAACAATCATCTTTTAAACTAATAAGACATATACTCCCCTGAGAAAATAGAATAAATGCCCAACACCACTCATGGAATATATGTATTGATAGGAAGAAGGCAAGACAAGAAACTATGCAAGAAAGACCACTAAAAACAATAAAAAAGAAAAAGATTACCAACCAGATTACACCGAAAAATGCACGTACAGGATATGATGTGAAAGCATAAGAGGACATTGGTTAAACAGGAAACACAATGATGTAATCCACAACAGAACTCATCTTCAGCCAAAAAAAACCAGCCACACTTCATCAGACCAAACTATAATGCCTATTTATAGAGAGGAATATGCAGGAATTTAGTGACATCACAGAGAATTGAACAACTCTATGTTCTAAGGTAACATCTTGATCCAGGAAATAACCCAAAGCAGGTGCTGGATATGGTGAAAATAGCGTATGCAATAATATACAGATATTAACTGACCCTATGAATCAGAAGAAACGTGCCTAGATAAAATGATAATATTAACAGCTCAGGAACGAGGCATCAAGTCAAGGAAGACAATCTGAAAAGCCTAGGCAAACGACTATCTGAAAAGCCCTAGGCAAACGACTGGGAACTTTTGGTATGTCATAACAGGAAGATCATCCAAATCCTGCATTTCATCTTTTTGCAACATAGATTCAACAGACAATACAAAAACTGGGTGTCTTGACTTTTTTCAGAAAATCCAGAACCTTTGGCTAGTACATTGAGTACATTCAAGGATTAAAAAAAAAAAAAAAAATTCAGCATTGTGCCTCCTGGTTTATAAATGAAATCCATGAACTCTTCATCCATAACAGTTGATTTGCTTCATTGGCAAGACGGGAAAAAAAGCAAATGCAAGAACTGCAATCGTTCAGCCATCAGAAATAGAAAGTTTCAAGCCATAATGTTATTCCTTTGAGATATTTTTTTCAGAAATTGTATCATGCTTTTTCTGTAAAGGGCATGCTTACACCTTAGCTTGCAAACATTCTCAAACATGTGTTTGGCAATAATGAATACATCAAAATCTTATAATACTTTAAATTTCCAGTGAAACTCCACCTGATGTCAACACTAGGAATTGGTGGGAAATCTCTACCAAGGCAACATTGTTCAACATAGAGTCCTATGTGCAAGACCCAGCCAAAGGATAAGACCATCAAATTTAGAAAAGATAAACAGGGAAAAACACCAGCAGCAGGAATCTCTATCACAGGCCAACACGCTTGTTATAGCAGTTTCAAATTTGAAGCGGAGAAATTGGTGGGTGGAAACCATAGGCTACCGACAACATTGCATAGTTCAGTCCTCATGACCACATAGAGAGCATCCGGTCACTGAATGAGCAAACTTAACACCGAATCGAGCAGATAAGTATTATCTACTGGTTCACAGTAACACAAAGTGACCGAATCGAGTATTAACTAGTCCTTTGAAGAATGTAAGTATTCAGTAAGAAAAATACCAACAGTTCCGGCCAAAAACTACTAGAAATGATAATTCGTCGCATATAAAATGACATGAAACATGCAGTAAAAATTCCATCCTTGCTTCTTCTTTTCGACTATCTAGATCTTTCAACTACTACCCATTAAATCAGCGCCATCATTCCTTTATCAATACCGAGAAGAAAGAGGTACAGTGATAGGCACAAATTATACCTACCAGCTACCACTTCTCTCCCAATCAGACAAGTTTTCAGATCCAGCGTATATATTAAGACTTAAGAGCAACTTAAATCATAATAACATAATAAATCTTTCTTCTTTTTTTTTTTTGGTTTTAGGGGGCGCGCATGCTCCTTTTTTCTCTTCATCGACATCACGATTATAGCAATCAATCGAAACAAAGCATCTGGTACATAGATCATGAGACAAAGATGCTAAAGAGCAAATACAGCAACCAAATCTGATCATATTTACCGACAAACACAAAATAGAAAACTAAGCATCGCCTAAACCCTAGAATCAAGCACGAATCCATCAAAACAACCAAATACCATAAATATCCCACGAATCGGCAGCAGACCAGAAAGAATTCCAGCGAGAGAGCAATCAACGAACGCGAAATCGAAGATACAGCGAAGGAAGGCATCGGGGGCTTACTGTATCCGTCCTCCACGAGGTAATTGAAAGTGTGGCCATCGCAGTTGTAGGTGAACTTGTTGTTGCTCGCCGGGAGCTTCTGGAGGCATTGGGAGGCGATACTGGTGAAATTCCCTGTAAAGTCCGTGTATTCCGCCAGGATCACCGTGCCCCGGGCCACAAAGCTGTAGATCAGCGACTGCTGCCCCATCTCCCCTCCCCAGAAAACCTTAACCTTAGATCTATCGACGCCGAAGAACAGACGAGAGGAGAAACGAAGACGACGAGAGAACCCCCTCGGAGAGAAGGAAGGGGGGTTTTCTCCTCTCGCTCTCTCCCTCACACGGGAAATGATGTAGCGGCGACGCGCACTGGTAGCTTTATTCATATATTTTATTTTCTTATTTCTAATTTTTTAGGGGAATCAAGGAAAAGCGCAAAAGTCGTCCCCTGAAACGGAAGCGACATCTGTCTTGATTTCGAAGTAAAAACCCCGTCATTCAGCGAAATACCGAAATTACCATAATGGATCCCATATCAGTGAACGAAACTGCCGCATTGATCGAATTTTCTTAACATCCCCCGTGATGAAGTCCGATTGGTCTCTCGCACCGCTGAATGGCAAATTTACAATTATATCAAAATGGAGTGGCGTTTGTTTGGAAAAGGTTGGGTGACCGCCTTGCTTGCTGGTGTTCCATCAACGCAGGGGTCCGAAAATCGCGTTTGTAAGGAGTAATGTCGTTGTCCTGCCTTTTGAGCAACGCTATGGGGCGCCCATGCGGCGCACCCGTATGTTCTCTCTGCCACATTATTGACGTGGGTGGTTCATGACTTACCAAACCAGCAATATAATAGACCCAATGATCGTGTGGACGATTTGGTGCCCCCAGATAATTATCCTTCACCTTCTCTCTCATCTCTTTTTTGGTTTTGCCTCTGAAAAGAATGGAAACTTCTTTTTCCTTCCTTCACCGCTAAGCACGCGATTTTTCGTTTTGGAAATTTCAAATTAGCGTACAGCTGGGTATATTATATCAACAAACAGCGAACACTCTTTTTGGTCTAACGGCCAGTTGCCACGTAGTGCATGGTCGCAACTAATGGTAGGTGAGGGGTAGGTGGCCGAGGCTGCGTTAGTAGGAAGGTCCCACGAAGGACCAAGACGTCGGACCGTCGGCGGTACCTTGTCACGTTGAACGAGACGACGCCGTCTTGGCTCTTGTTCTTCTTTAGACAAACCGGCACCACTGGCGATATGGAAAAAGGCTTTTGTACAATGAATATAATATTATATAAATAATATATATAAATATATATATATATATATATATATATATATATTATTATTATTATTATTATTATTATAGCATGCACATGCGAGCAATCAGCATGTACGATATGAGCTTCGGCATCAATTTTTTTTTTTTTTTTCTGATTCTATTTGGTTTGATAACATTAGACTACCTTGTGGAACTGGTCAGGCGTTAAATCAAGCGATGACAAGGTCGCTTGGTGATTTCCATTATCGATGCCATCCTGGCTGTCATTGGATTGATGCATTTTGAAGTGTTTATTTGCTTGCTTTCTTTATTGCTGATTCTACCTTTTCATTTTTTTTTATATTTATTGATAAAATTAAGATAAAATTATTTTATCTCAGTATATATTTTTATTAATAAAATAAATAATATTTAAAGAAAACATCTTTGTATATTGCTTTTGCTGTATGAAGACATGTATTGAGCATGCTCATTGATCGTGCGCTCATGTAGACACATATATCATGGTTCATTGGGATGTAGCATGCTTCGCACATGCATTTATATGGGCACGAATCAATGGATACGTTCAATATACACTTTCATGCATCGAGAATGATGCATAAATTTTTTTTAATATTTTAATCCATTCAAAGATGGCAACAAAATGTAATATGATCCGAATCATAATCTCAATCCATGTTTTGATAAAAAAATAATTTTTATTCCTATCTTATCTTGTAAATACCTCATCTCATCTCTTCTATCCTCATTTTATAATCTTTTTAATAATACTAATATTTTTAATAAAATTATAAAATTAATTTTATAAGTATTAAAAAAATACAGAGATAATATATCACCTAAGTAAACAATCAAAAGGGTTCGGACGATCTCAGGACTATTTTTTTATAGTAAATTTTATATGCAGATATATCTGAACTGACTCGCACAAGACTTATATAATCGTCTAAAAAAAAACAATCAAAAGGGCAGAGATAGAGCATAGTAAGATATATAATTATTTTCATCTCAGTTCTAATAGAAACAAAATAATTTATCTCTATCTTCGTTCTATAAAGACAAGGAATCGCTTCTATTCTTTGTTTTATTAATTGAAATTATCATTGCATCTTTATTGAAACATGATATGCTTTTTACCTCGCAGTATATATATATATATATATATATATATATATATATATATATATATATTATTTTATCTTAAAGTAATCTTGCAACGGTTAACATTAAGATGTGTTATCCATCTGGCTGCCTAATTTTAGCTCTTTTTTGTTTTTTTTTTTTTTCGTTTTTGCTTTTAACCTATTGCGTGCATTTACTAGAGGCATGTAAAAAAAATATATATATACAAAATGAAGCTATTAATATAAATAAATTTATCTTTATTTTTTTTATTATAGATTGTAATTAAACCAATGTTATCATTTTATCCTAAAGCACAATCGATAATTAGAATATCCATTTAAGCTTAATAGCATAAAGTTCAGTTAATCAATCATCTTCAGTTTCTAGGATTAATCTTAACGATAAATATGCTGATCCTTTATATATTTCTTTTGATGGAGGAAAAATATTTAATACATTCTTAATTTCAATAGAATTCAAACTCGTATCTTTCCATGAACACATTTTTAAATGCACTTCATAAGTATGTAAAATGAATATTTAGAGAAATGTCAAGAAATAAAATGGTGAAGACTAATTTGATTGATCCAATGATTCCATGTCAAAATCCATTTACCTGAGTAAAGTCTCGTTTCTACTTTATAAAAACATCCATTTACCTGACATTTTTCTTATTTTTTATTTTAGAAAGGTAAAAAAATATAGCAAATTACTGAAAAAATGGAATGCTTCAGAAGGTAAAATCATTCTTAGGCCAAATGGTTTTCAACGCCGTTACTCTTCATTCCTTCTTGAAATAGATAATAGAAAATCTCCAGCCATTGGAATGTGAACATATATAATGCGTGCATAATTTTTTATCAAAAAAAAGCCACCCACCCTCAGTCCGGTCCTTCCTCTTTTTTTTTTTTTTTTTTGTTTCCTCACTCCCCTCTCTTTCTCCCATCTTAACATAAATACATAAATTTATTAACAAAATGATAAATTAATTATTTTATTAATTTAATTAATTTTATATAATAAAATATTATAAAAGATGATATGTATGTAGAGAAGCAAATTAAATGGTTGACTTCCTAGCAAAGTAGATAGCAATATGGGTGCAAAGAATGGTATAGATTTTTTTTTTTTTCTTCTTATTTAATATATTTTTGAAGTGGGTTAATAAGAAATTATTGACTGTTTTCAAATACAAAAAGTTTTAAATTTTAAATAACAATCTTGAATGCAGTGCCATGACTTTGTGTGCTAAAAAGGGCATGACTCTCATCTAGGCTTTAATGTTTAAAAATAAAAATAAAAAGCACAACTGAATTTAATAAGTGCAGTCTGCATAATGTGTTTAAAAATTATTTAAAAAGAATAATCGATGCGGTTCATGCAAAAATATTCACATGATCATTTCATATAAAAAAAAAAATCACATGATATATGATTTATTATGTTTAAGCTCTACGTTTAGAATCTAAAGTAAGTATTAATTTTTTTTATATTTTTCAGATTTTACTGTTCTTAATTTTTTTTCTTTATATCATACTCGTAATAAAAATATTATTTTTTTATTAATTTTAATATATTATTTTTTAATTAAGATATATATTTATGGTTATATTTTAGCATTGTCTTGACTTTTATTTGCGGTAGAAACGATGTTGTTTATATTTTAATTGTTTATCTTATCTGTTTAAATAAAAAAAAAAAGAAAGCAGCGAGCCCGAAGGCCGAACCCCACACTCCGTCCCGACACTGCCGATTCTCCTCCGCTCGCTCTTCCGAGCCCGGCGCTCTCGCCGAACCATTTATTTATTCACCCACTTTAGAAGCCACCCATAGATAACGACAATAGTTAATAATAAAAAGAAACCAAGATAAAAAACGCGAGAGTCTCTCTCGCTTTCTCCACGCCTCGAGCTGTTCAGCAGTGTCACTCTTATTAGCTCTCCGGAGGCACAGATCTGAGCTCATTCTTCAACCTGCAATACTCCCGTAGAGGGGAATTTCAGGCGATGTGAAGCGGGATCGAGTGGGTTTCCGGGGGATTGTAGCGATGGATCCGCCTTCTCTGGTGTCGCAGGCCCCGCTGGCGGAGGGTTGGCGGTTCCCGATGGTCGGAGTGCCGCCGGGGGGGCCGAGGTTTGGGCGAATGGGCCGGGACCGGAGGCATCTGCGGTGGGGAACCGGGATGCGTCCCTGGATGAGTCGTCGGTCACCGAGCAGAGCGGCGGGAGCCGGGGGAGGAGGAAGCGGAGGGATTCTGTTTCCGAGATGAGTCGTCAAGCTCGTCTCGACCAGCAGCGGAAATGACTTGGTAGCTATCTGTTTCTATGTGGTTATTGGAGTAATTAATGTGTTCCAGAGGTTACGAGACTAGCTCGAATAGATTCTGTGATCTGTGAGTCACTTTTAAGAAATTGAGGTCCGGAGTTGTTGTTTTGTTTTGCTTTTTGCTTTTTGTGTTTTTTTAAAGGTAATGTCGTGGTAGGGTGTTGCATCGTTGGATTTTTAGAGGGTCATGAGTGCTGTTCTTCTCCCCCCTTCTTTTTTTTTTTTTTTTTTTTAATTGAACATTTTTATGGTATCCTACTATTATTATTAATTGATCTGTGCTGGATAGTGATATATTTCTTGTTTATTTAGTAGTGATAGATTTCTTGTTTATTTAATGATTTCATAGCTGATGATTTGGACAGATAAACTCTCTTGGTTGTTGTTGTTGGATGATGACATTTAGTGATGTGATACCTGAACTTTATTCGGAATCAGGCTGCGCTAGTATTTCTAATTGTTTGAATTAGCAGCGATTTTCGTTTTGTGGACCGCTAAGACACTTATGAAGATGATTCCTAGGCTTTGGAGGTGCCTTTATTTAAAGATGTCGTTGTTAATGTTCTGATTTCTAGATTGAACATTCTTTTGAAGAATCTATGAATATATTATGACTTATTTAACTGATCTAATTGGGTTTACTGTAAAAGAAAAAAAAAATGAATATATAATCATATCATTCTAGTTAACAACTCTGAAGTCTGATCAATTTGACATTTGTCTCGTTCATTTCCTTCCTATC
The DNA here is from genome assembly GCA_900491605.1 of Calamus simplicifolius. NCBI lineage: Eukaryota > Viridiplantae > Streptophyta > Magnoliopsida > Arecales > Arecaceae > Calamus > Calamus simplicifolius. The sequence continues at coordinate 2,007,337 of UESW01003860.1, forward strand.
GAATATTGAATTTCTGCTTCTTCTTTTTTTTTTTTTTTTGTGAATAGGAAGTACTAAATGCATTCTATATAACTGCTTGGTTTTAATGACTACAAATGGTGCTAACTAATGCCAAATGATGAAAGCATGCAGTATGGGTGCTATTTTGTTGGTCTTAGTGCGTCTGAAATTATCTAATATGTCTGATCTGTGAATATCTAATCCAACTCCCTGAATATTTAATATTATATAGATTCTATCAAAGACCTATATATGATGGCTTCCAACTCCCTGGAAGATAGGCGGTCACCTAAATTCAATCCAAATGCCATTGTTCAATCTTTAATAAAATTGCTATGAATAATAATGTTTTTTTTTTTCTTTTTAGTCATTTTTTGTGCTACCATATGTGCTATCAAAGCAAAAAGGGCTTGTGGTGACAATCCATGCTTGCCCGCTAAGTTCAAGCCTTAAACTGACTCAATCCGAGGGATCTATTCTGCTTTCCTTGCTTGTGTACACCCACAACAAGAGGGAGGACTCTCTAATCTAACTAATAAGAAGAGAAAATGTGACAAAGTTGAGCTTCCTTAACTTATTAGCATTTCACCCACTCCATTATTTGAAAATTCTGGGAACACATTGCTAAAAGAGAAAACTTAGGCATTCATATATGCCATTCTTCTTCTTCTTCTTTTCTGTTGCTTGTAGAAGTAGATATCATCTTTATCTTCCTTTTTTTCCAATATTTCATCTCTTCATTTGCAGGCATAAGGAGAAAGAAAGGAGAGGACTAGCCATATCCTATTCTCAACAAGACCCATCCTAGAGCCAAGCTGGCCTATTCTGAGTTGACATTCTGAACCAAGTTGGTTCAATGTGTTTTGATGAGAGCTAAACTATTACTAATAGGAAGCATGTGGTATGGGATGATCCATTTAGGATCATTGATGCTCTAGGTGAAGGTGATGAGATCATCGTATTTGGTTGCACATCGGTGATGTCACGTGGCGGTGATCTTACATCATCCCCATCTTTAGAATCATCTCCTAACTTAGTAATCTCATACCCATCGTTGAAGGTGGGTATCCTAAATCACCAACAATGATCTTGACTTGAGATTTGGAGACCAAAATGCCTTAATTTATATAAAAAATGCTTCATATTATTTTTATATTAATATAGTATAATTTAATATTATATGATTATATTATAATAATATAATATGATAATATAATAAAATATTATAATGCTGCTATTATAATAGAATATTTAATTTAATTTAAATATAATAATAATAATAATAAAATATAAAATAATAATATATTATTGTGGTGGTTGCAATATATTTTAGGGATAGTTTTGGTATTATAGGGTCAATGATCTTGGTTTTTCATAGCATACTAAGCAGCTTAATCGTGGACATTCAGGGGTCTTTAATCAGTGGGACATAGCATACTAGATGTGATGATTTTATATCAATAGGGATAAAATCACTTTGGGATAAGGATCACTGATGATCTAAGATCATCGTGGTAATCCCATTTCGGTTATCAAACGTACCCATAAAGTGACTAACTAACCTTAGGGAACTGACTACCCCACCCGACCTGACTGAACCACTAAAAGACTGCCCTTGTCATTTGAATCGGGTCAAAGCTTTAGTGTGTAGCCTCCCATTAAAAATTCAATTCAGATAAAAGCACCAACCTGTACATGAATCATTTAGAATCTGAGGTTAAAAAAAAAGACCCTATCTCGCTCAAACTGAGAAGAACCCTGACTGGAACTCAGCCCACACAGGGTTAGGTTGGTTTTGTTATCATGTAGGGTTATTTTTGCCACACTTAAGTCAAAAGAAGATATGGTTCTGTCTTTTGAAAGCTTGGCTATTTATGCACCCAAAACCTAGTCTGGACCTTCTATTAACTGTCTAGTGCTCTTCTTGATCCCTGGATGTAGGAATTTAATTCATATTTTTTTCCTTTTGTCATAATGGATCCTTGCCAAGTTTTATGACCCTTCTTTCAATTTACAACTCTGAACCTGAGATTTGTCCTGCTTCACCTGCTTAGTCATACTCAAATGGAAAAAAAAATCTCTACGTGGATGCAGTGTTATGTTAAACTAACGGTTTCTCCTTAACCTTCTTTAGAATTTTGACAGGCTCACAGTGGATTGACTTCGGCATCTTGTTCTCGTATCATTTCATCTCAATGAGTCAAAACAATTTTACATTCTTGAATTTGCACTTCAGTCATGCTGAACTTTTTAATTTGATTGTGACATTCGTTGTTTCATGTTGACACCCGAATGCACTTTCTGATCTTTTTGGGGAAACTACGGGACTTTGTATTAAGTGCTAAACATAACCTCAAAAGGCACCTTTTGAGCTAACGTATAAATGACCTGACTATTTGCATGTTGGGTTTTTAATAGCTAGAATGACTCCCTGAAAGATGAGGCAGTTTCCTTTCTAGAAAAGAGAACTTTCTTAGTTCTCTATTAGTTGAAGGTGCTGCTCGACTTTAACCTAGTATAACTCATTCTGCACAAAAAGATAGTTTTAGAGATGAGCTATCTCTTAAAAAAACAAAAAAGACAACTAAAATTTTCCCAACTTTTTAGAATAATAACTTGGATTTCTCCTCTCAGTGAATCTTTTTACATGATATTAAGCACAATAGTTTTTTGAACTAGTTGACCTTCATAACTATGTTATCTTGATCATTATAGAACATAGGAAATCTTCTTGAAATATCTGTAGAAGCACTATTATAGTATCTTATAATGTCTGCTGTGCACTGATGTTCATGATCGTATATATAGACCTATCATCCTTCGGAAGGGTTTAGATATGCTGCACAATGACAAACAAAAGTTGGGTTACATCATGTTTCACCTTGAACTAATACACTCACTTGCTTAGTTTATGGAGTGTTGTCTTGAATTCTTCTTCAATTTCTCGGCATCTCTGCATTATTTCTCAGGGTTGCCTTAACAATAATTGCTAGAGAAAGCTTATTTTTTGGATGCAAATGCTCATGCTTGTTTATGTTTCTGGGCTTCTGATAGGCACCACTAATTAAACATTAAGCTAGTTATTAGTTTGTCATAATTGATTAGTCATCTAGATGTTATTGTCTTTTGATAAGCGAGCATTGCATATAAGCTGGTTAAGTCTTACTTCTTATTGATATTAAGTCGAACTAGATTTTGAAATAAATGCCATCAATTATGAAATTTCAGAAACATACCATTAGATATACTTAGCCTAAATGATTGTGATTCTTCATCAATCTTCATTGCTTGCATCATAACTGGGTGGAGCTGGCGATGGACAGCTTTGTGACAAGTCCAGAAAATTTAAAGTGAGCCTATCCTGATTATAACCGCATGAACACAATTGGACCCGAATGCCACCTGATAATGAAAATCTACCCTTGAATCTGACTATTTGGGTGGGTTTGAACAGATTGATGGGTATGGTTTAGAATCAATCAGGTTTGAGTCATGTGGAGAAACCCTTAACATAAACCTGACTTAAAGATGGTCAAGTTCCAACAAGTAGGCCTGAACCCAAGTTAATGACTGAATACCTCAAGCCCAACCTAATTATTTTGAGCAGGTTTGTGGCATGGGTTATATTGTCAATTTTGTAATTAGCCTAATTTTTACTGGAAAGCCAAAAAACTTATCCACATCTATTACTTTGGCAAACTTGTTTGTTGATTGAAACAATTATTGTCTGATGTTTTTGTGATTGGTTACATCAATGAACTTAATATAAATTGTACTTAAAGAATGCTAAACCGGGAATGTATCTAGGTTCCTCCATCTAAAATGTTTGACCTCTCTTCTCTTCCAAATACCACTTGAATTTGTGCCTAAGTTCTCACTTGTTGATTTGAACACTTAATTATTTGTTCTTAGGGATTTTAGGACTATGTTATACATTTGCAATACTTGGAGACTCCCACTATTAGGTAACCGAACATTAGAAGAAGTGTTTCCTAGGGATGAATTTGTTCTTGGGGATAATGGCTGATTTGGGTTAAGTTGTCAGTCTGGTCAGTTCAGTACTTTTTGATGTTGATTTAATTATTTATCTGGTACAGACTGACTCTGAAGCGAAACATCTCAAGGTCATGACATCTGCTAATGAAACTGGCAATCTAAAAACGGAGGCTGAGGCAAGTTCGGGCATATGCAAGAAGACTATGGATCAAAATCCTCCACCCCCTGAGCCACCTAAACAAGATTATATTCATGTGAGAGCAAGAAGGGGTCAAGCAACTGACAGCCACAGCCTTGCAGAGAGAGTAAGCATGCCACTAATTATTATAAGCTCATAAACTTTTTTTTTCCTTTTCTTTTGTTCGATTTTTACATTTTAACTAGGATACATATTCAAAGACAGTTTTATCTCCTCTTAAAAGGGATTATGGGAATAGCAGAGCAGTGATACACATCATACATTTTAATATGTATATGCATACTTCATCAAACATTGCTCACATGATGATAAACATAGGGCTCTTAGATGTTAGTGCCATGAAATCACAGCACAAGCCGTCTTATTGATCAAAATCTGTTTATTGTCACAGGCAAGGAGAGAAAAAATAAGTGAAAGAATGAAGATTCTCCAAGATCTGGTCCCTGGATGTAATAAGGTGCTTATTAATTTCACAATTACATATTATGCTGCTCAAGTGTATGTAACTGAGTTGTGGTTACTCTGCAGGAATTCTTTCTTAGAACATGTTTATAACATTAGTTTTCTCTCTGTTAGCATTAGCTTTTGCTGATGTAAACTTGTACTTATGGAATTGTTCCTGCATGCAGGTAATTGGCAAAGCATCAGTCCTTGATGAGATAATTAATTACATCCAGGCATTACAGCGTCAGGTTGAGGTATGCATCTTTCACCATTTGATATTCTTGGGACCTGTATTCTTTCCATTACTTTTTAAGGAGATAACGTATATACCGGATATTGCAGTTCCTATCAATGAAGCTTGAAGCTGTTAATTCCCGCATGAATGCTGGCATTGAAGGTTTCCCCGATAAAGATGTAAGTTGAGTGCACATATATCGAGCAATTTCATCTTACTATCAGGTATCAAGAATATATCTTTCTGGCAGTTTGAGAATCATATTGGGAAAATAATGTATAAATTGCACCAACTTGTGCTTTCATCAGGCAAATATCTAACAGTTCTATTCACTTTTCTTGATTCTGTTATTAAGGTCTCAATGATTGGTATTTTGGTTTGTTGCTAACATTATCGTGGATTTTCTTGAAGAAATGAATATGAAACGTATGCTTGCTTTGATTCCACGCTTTGCAACTCATACAGTGCAGCCTTTTTACTCTTTCAATAATCTGGATAGTCTTGCAAGACCGTCACTCTTTAGCTAGGGATGTACATGAAATTTGGGTCAAGTGGATCTCTGCTAAAGCCCTGCACATTGGCCGTTTATCCATTTCTTGTAATATTTTCACATGAGATGGGGGCAGGGCAAGGTTTGCTTACGCAAGTTTCTAGAGTGCCAAGATTGCGTTTCAAAGCCAATGTGTAACCATGCTTAAAATCCTTTTCCCCTTGCTGTGCAGTGATGCAACAGCCTTTAATACACCAAATGCACATAGCATAAATGGAATTGTTTTACAGTAAATTTATTAAATGTTCTATATTTCAAATGCAGTGGCAAAGTTGCCAATATAGCACCGAACCATGAAGTATAAAAAATTGTTGATTCCATGTCGTCACTGTCGTGTTGCCTTTTCAGCTGAAATATGCATGAAATTCGTTTTGATTTACCACATTGCTTTGGGCTGAAATCCTGAGATGAGGCTGACATGCTGCTTTTATTTACCAGTTTGGTGCTCAGACATATGATACAACTTCTGGTTTGGCATTCAACATGCAGCCAGCAAGGGAATATGGGCAGGGTTCAGCGACAGAATGGCTTCATATGCAGGTTGGTGGTGCATTTGAAAGAGTGACATAATTGCAACAAAGCCTCTTTCATGGGCAATAAGAGTACATCACCAGGATGAATCCTGGTTGTTATTGTAGGCCATTTATCTTTAGATCAACTAAGTTATCAAGTATGTTCCAAATATGATTTTATTTGCAGTTTGGAGCTGTTCTGTTGATAAGGTCATGAACAGAAAAAAAAAAAAAAAAGTTGAATAGTCTCCATTTTCTATCATTGGGGAAGATCAAGTTATTTCCTTTAACATGTTTTATGGGACTTATTGGTATTCCAGTGTATCAGTGAACATGTTAGACTAATACCGTGTTGCTATACTTCGACATAGCTAATGAATTAAATGTTTCCAGAATTTCTGTAGTTGGATTCCTATTAGAATTGCCATGGTATGCTTGCAAGATGTGATACCAAGACATACAGGGCAAATTATACAGCCTCAAGTCTTCATGCTTGTTTGCCCTCGCAACTTTGTCTGACATATTCCGAGCTTTGAGATGATAACTTGTTTGCACTTTGCACAACTGGTTATCAAGACATATTGCATGTCTACACATTTTTGTTGGTATGGCTATTCTCACTGATTTCTTTTTTCTTTCTTTCTTTCCTTCTTACATTGGTTTGAGAGTAGAATTTTTCAAAAATTTCTACCTTTTTTTAATTATTGGGTAAGTTGAATTAATCCTTGATAACTGTTGGTTCCACTCAATATTAAGAGTGAAGTGCAATTCGGATCTATACTTTTTCATCTCAAAGAGCTGCAAATGTGATATATTCTCTTGACATGAAATCGTTTTCTTCATTCATGAAACTATGATCTGGATACAGACTGCTGCTTCCACTATAGGCATTGGATTCCAGTGTGGTTACCGAAGCATGGTCAGATCTAAAATATTGTCCATACTAGATCCAGGGCTAGTGCAGGACTGGCGCTAGGATGACAGCCAACTGTGGTAGCGGAGAACCTGCTGTTGTTGTAGGGGCAGTGAGATGAAATTTAAAGATAAAAAGTTACTGAGCATGTCGTATAAAAATACTCGTAAACCCAATGTTTTTCTGTATCTCTCCAAGCATTCACTTTGAGTACTTATATAAGTAACTAACCGTAGGTAATTAGAATTGTTTCATATTCATTTTTCTCACTAATATATGTTTAATGATGCATTATGAATGTCTTTTTTTCTTATGTGGGAAGGATAACTATTCAGATAAGCCACTTAATTAATAAGATACCTATTCAAATAAGAAACTATTTAATAATACTAACAGTAATTAACTACTTATAATAACCATTTAAAATACTAAAAGAGTTTGTATTAATTTAAAATTCTATTTTTTTTCTTTTAACAAAAAATACAGCATCCCCTACTATTTCTTAAAAGAAAATAAATAAATGAAGGATAAAATGACTGTCTATATGAACCATAGATGGATGACCTTGAACCTACGGTGGAACAAAATCATATGTTTTTTGAGAGAATAATACCTTAACCTCAAAAAGCATAGATGAATTTTATTAACATTTTACAAAAGTTCATTATTTTTTTAAGGTCATCCTCATTAGTAGGTCATACGGTTAACCTCAGTTTATTGTTGCAAAGATGAATCTCATCAATAGTCATATGTGCTTCACAAAAAGTTATGGATTTATTAATATTTAGTGCAAAATTAGATATTATATTTTCTTTGAAACTATAGAACTCCACTAGATTTAGAAACTCAATTTATCTCAACTCATCTAAGCCTTTTCCAACGAGTCAGCTACATAAATCTACTTCCTTCATTTGCTTTATTGAGAACTAAGTTGATATTCAAATTACAAATGATTATATTTTTATAGTTATTTCTATGCATATTAGTTTAGGTTTATTTTTATCTTTATCTTTACCATAAATTATTAAAAGATCACTTTTTCTAACTAGAGCATCTAAAGGTTTTCATTGTATATATTCAAACCACTGTAATTGATTTTCTTTCATTTTATTAGATTTGAGATCATTTCATTAGATTTGAGATCATTTCATTGTATATGTTGAAAGATCACTCTTTCTAGCTAGAGCATCTATGTTGAAATCTTATTGCTATCATTTCATTAGATTTGAACCGATTAAATTTCTTTTGAACTATAACTTGAATTTTTTAAATATGTAGTAGGCTATAATTAGTCAATCTCAATTAATTAATAGCAATCCCATATTTCTCAATGATTTTAAATACCTTCTTGTATGCTAGCAATTTAGTTATGGGGTTTGCTATCATCAACTTAGTTAAAATAGATTCAATGGTCACTTTACCCTTTTTCATCAATTTCTGAATATGGTGGCATTTCATTGCAATACGTTTAGTTTTCTTAGATTTTTTTTTTTTTCACGTTGTTAACTAAATATATTTCTGCTTTATTACCATAATATAAAGTAATAGGCGTATAGGAGATTGAATAAATAGAAGTTGCCTTAGAAATCCCCTTACCTGTACAATTTTTTCACCAGTTAAAGACATTGCAATATATTTAGGTTTCATAGATGACAATGTAATGCACGTTTGTTTTTTTGGATGGCCAACTAATAGCATCATCTCTCAAGGTAAATATCCATCTACTTGTAGGTTTAGGATCAACTTTTTTAAATGATCAATCAACATCAAAACAATATTTTAGTATGGGTAAAGAGCCATCATAGCATAAACCATAACTTAATATACCTTTTAAATATTTCAATAATCATATGATTTCTTTCAAATAATCAAAACTAGGATTAAAAGTAAATCTACTCAATTTTTTTTGATAGCATATGCTACACCAGGTCTTATATAATTCATTACATATACGAGACTTTCAATAATGCTAGTATCTTTGTTGGCCGAGATGGCAATCCAAGAAGGGGGGGAATTGGGTTCTTGAAAATTAAAGACTTTTTGAAATGCTTTAACAATTAACTCAAGATGTGCAAGTGAGAGAAATTAACTTATAAGCAATGCACAAACAGAAATATAAGAGAGATAGAGTGAGAGACAAATGAGCACGGCAAACACAAGATTTTATAGTGGTTCGGTGCAACCAGCACCTACGTCCACTCCCAAGATTCACTTGGGTCCACACTATAATCTCCCTAGATTACAGCCGAGTTGTTTTACAAGCTCACAACTCAAACTTGTTGTTTTTCCGGGATCACAACGAACCCAGCCGGTTTTACACGGGCTTACCAGCACAAAACCCAACTCGTTGTTTTAACGGGTCACAACGAACCCAAAACGTAAGCTATCCCAAGCTTACAACGAGGTACAACTACCTCCACTGATTCAATCCACTGATTGAATCAGTACACAAGAAATAAAGAGTTTAAATACAAACAGCTCCTCTAGAGCAGAATAATCAAAATAAAGCTTAGGTTTAGAAAAGCCTGATTAATAAGCTTGAATGCAGGCTTGGCTTCTTTGCTTCTCTTCTCCAACTCCTTTGAAGTGTGAATCAGGCCTCAGCACAGATTCTCCTAGCTTTGGGGCTTTTGGAGTTGGTTGAAGCTTTTCTTCTTTTTCTTCTAGGTTGGAAGATCTTGATTTGCTCTTGGTTGCTTTGGGATCTCCTCTTGAACTTTTTGTAGATTGTAGCTCTGGAGCACACGAATCTCTCTCTTTGATTTCACTCCTTTTGAATCTCTTTTCTTGACTCAAATGATTTTTCCAATAAAGCTCTGTTTTTCCCTCTTTTTGAAAGATTTTCTTTTCTCTCTTTTTCTATTTCTTTTGATTTGAAAAGAGCTCCTCTATTTATAGATTCTGCAAAAATATATCCGTTAGAAACAAGAAAAATAGCCGTTATTCAAAATCTTACCGTTGGAGCTGATGTGTCATCGTAAAAAATCGCGCCCAGATTTCGGGAGTCGACTCGAGCTTTGTGGGAGTCGGCTCGAGTCGATTACTAAAAATAGAAACATTTTAAACGTTAGGGGTCGACTCGCGAAAAACCAAAGTGTCGACTCCTCGGGGGTCGACTCGAAGAAAATGGGGAGTCGACTCGAGAAGTGCTCAAAAAACATGTTCTGTTGTTTGAGCGGAGTCGACTCGCACAGTCAGGAGTCGGCTCGCACAGAATCAGGGGTCGACTCTTGAAATCCAAGGGTCGACTCGAGAAAATCAGAAATTCTGTTACTTACGGAGTCGACTCTGAAACTCAGAGTCGGCTCCGGAACGTATCAAAAATCAGAAATTTTTCTGATTGACTTTGAAAATCGTCCCAGATAATTTTAAATGTTTTGACTTGAATACAATAAATATGACATTAAGCATGAATTCAAGACATGTTTCAAGAAATCATTGATTGAAATATAAAAAATTCCTTTTTGAAATCTTAAATTAGAGCTTGAAACTTCTTTTTCAAATTGATTCAAAACTCAGTGAATTTAAACATTGAGAGTCCATTGCTTTCATTTTGAATAAGCTCAAGGTTTTTGATTAAATAAACTCATTATTTCCTTTAAAATACTCATGGCTTTTGGAAATCATCAAAATCAATAAGTTGGGGTAATAAATTTCAAATTTTCTCAACAATCTCCCCCTTTTTGATGATGACAAAAACATTGAGTATATGCATGTTTGATGAATTTATTCAATTTTTATGTTCATTAGAGGCTCCCCCTAAATGAGGTAGCTCCCCCTATGAAACTCAATTTTATAATTCATTCAAAGTTCCAAATTGCATCCAAGCATATATACGATTAAATTCTCTCCCCCTTTTTTGTAATCAACAAAAAGGTTAGGAAAGATTAAATTCAATTCATGAGGATAATCATTCAAGATATTCAACTTACAATTGAAATCATCATCAAATTTCTCATTACTTCAAAATGATATTACATGAAAATGTAAACATTCATACATTGAAAGTAAACTTTTCATTACATCAAAATGAGATTACATAAAAATCAAAAGTTTCTTCTTGTAATCCTATTCAAATGATCTACTATCTGCTTCATTCCTTCACATTGAATAACATAATCTTTGAGCTTTTATCACAAAGTGCAAGCAGTCAAATCTTATCTTGAAGCTCGGCGTTGCACTGGGCATAGGTCTCTGATCACCGCAGATATCCTTAAGTTCTTCAAAATATTCTTCAATCTTCACTTAAGGAGCTGGTGGATGAACTAAGAGTAGATTCAATAGAGAACCCGATCACTAAGTGAATAAAAGCTTCTTTCAAATTCATAAACTTTTCATCAAATTCATTTTTCAAGTATTTTCATGCTCACTTATCTCAGATTTGAATAAGGATCTAAGCTGATCTAACTGCATCAGAAAAGCTAACAGATGATAAAGTAGAAGTCTGAGCAGGAGCAACAGGAGCAGGCAGGGGCAGGGGCTGGAACAGAATCTGGAACAGAAGAGCTCTGGAGGCTCAGGTGAAGAATGTCTCACAGAAGGTCTGGGGGCCTCAGCATCTATAGCTCTTCCTCTGCAATATTCTTCCTCTCCCATTTCCATTCCTCTTATAAAACCCATTCGATGAATAGTGCCAAAGATAAAAATCAGTATGCCTTAATTCCTTTTGGCTCACTATCACCAAATCAATCCCTTGGCTTTGAAAAACTTTGTTAGAATCATGCCATAGGGCAAACTTGACTTTCTTTTCCCTCCACAATCTGCAATGTACCAAATATCATCCTAGGCAGATTAATAGGCTTCCCAGAAACAATGGCATCCATAACAAAATATCTCTCTCAGATACATAGTCAAATCTGCCAGTCTTGGGAAACAAAATCCTACTGCAGATATTGTGAAGTAATCTCAGCTCCAAAGGCAATTGATTGCAAAACTTCTTCAAATCCCTCAAAATTTCTGTTCAATAATCTTGTGAGGGCTGGGATCTATCCTCTGAAGCAAAGGTGGATGGTCCAGATAGGGGTAAATCTAACAGTCTAGATAGAATAGTGGCAGTGATTTCAGCCAATGCCTCTCACGCTACTAACCATCATCTCCTCTAGACAAATTTTTGTAAAATTCCTTAACTAGTGCAGGGTAGTGGGACAATCCAGTGAACACATTTTCTCAAATCCCATCTCAATCAACTGTCTCCTATATAAAACCCTCATTCTCAAATAACTCAAAATCAACCTTTCTACCGTTGTAATAACTCTACTGGCAAGGTGATCTACCTGAAGAGTGGAGCAGCAGGAGAACACTCGGAGAAGAAGAAGACGAATCCGGAGACGGCTCGCGGACGGGTCGTCGAACGGTCTTTCCTCTTCAATCCGGCGCCACTACTGCTAGCTCCACGGGTTTTGGTGCCATAGATTGGGAGTGATAATCAGAGGTTTTTGGAGTTTTGGAGGGTTTGGGAATTTGGAGAGAGTTTGGAATGATTGAAATGATTGAAATGTCCGTGGGGTCGACTCGTGCCCTAGATAATCAACCTGGGACCACGTCGAGTCGACTCGCGCAAAGCGGAGTCGGCTCCCGAGTAGTCACAGAGCATCCCGAAATCGAGTCGACTCGCGCAGAGGGGGGTCGACTCCCGAGTTTCAGAGAAACAGGAGTCGACTCCGATACGTCCGAGTCGGCTCCGAGACCATTTCAGAAAAAAAAATGAAATTTCTGAAATGAGTCCGGAATTTGATCTTTGAGTTGATTAAAAATCATGGATTTTGAGAGATCAATTGATATGAGTTCTAGATAAGATTTCCTTAAGATTTTGAGAAATTGAAAGAACTCTAGATAATTTCCTTAGGGGTTTCAAAATCATTCAAAGGATCACAAATCCCTAATTCTCCTCTAAGATAACAAAATCTTTCTTCACTTAAAGGTTTTGTAAATATGTCAGCTAATTGTTCTTCAGTGTTAACATAATCAAGACAAATTTCATTCATTAGCTACATGTTCTCTTATAAAATGATATCTAATTTCTATGTGTTTTGTTCTTGAATGTTGAATTGGATTTTTAGTTAAATTGATTGCGCTTGTATTATCACATTTTATGGTGTCTTATTAAGTGTGATACCATAGTCTTCAAGTTGTCGCTTAATCCATAGGATTTGCGCACAGCAACTTCCAGCCGCTACATATTCAGCTTCAGTAGTTGATAATGCAACTGAATTTTGCTTTTTGCTAAACCATGAGATTAAGTTACTTCCTAAGAATTGGCATGCACCACTTGTGCTTTTTCTATCTAATTTACATCCAGCATAATCAGAATCTGAATATGCAATTAGGTTTAATGTGGAGTCTCTAGAATACCATAAACCTACATTTTTTGTTCCATTTAGATATCTTAGTATTCTTTTAACAGCTATTAAATGTGATTCTTTAGGTTCTGATTGAAATCTAGCACATAAACATACAGCAAACATAATATCTGGTCTACTTGCTGTTAAATAAAGAAGGGATCCGATAATACCTCGATAATACTTTTGATCAACCTTCTTACCTTCTTCATCTTTGTCCAGCTTGCATGAAGGACTCATTGGTGTTCCGAGGGGTTTCATTGATTCCATACCAAACTTTTTAGGATTCTCTTGTGTATTTTGTTTGGTTGATGAAGATTCCCTCTTTGCTTTGTTTGATCTGGAGTCCAAGGAAGAAGTTGAGTTCTCCCATCATGCTCATCTCGAATTCTCCCTGCATCAACTTGCAAATTCTTGACATAGAGAATCGTTAGTAGCACCAAAAATAATGTCATCAACGTATATTTGTACTACAAGTAAATCTTTACTTTTTCTTTTCAAAAACAAGTTTTATCAACATTTCCTCTTGTAAAATCATTTTCAATTAAGAATTTACTTAACCTATCATACCAAGCTCTAGGTGCTTGTTTCAAACCATATAAAGCTTTGTGCAATTTAAAAACGTGATTTGAAAATTCGTGATCTTCAAAACCTGGTGGTTGTTCTACATAAACTTCTTCATTTATAAATCCATTTAAAAATGCGCTTTTAACATCCATTTGAAATAAGTTAAAATTCATATGACATGCAAATGCAAGTAAAAGTCTAATGGCTTCTAATCTAGCTACTGGTGCAAAGGTTTCATCAAAATCAATACCTTCCTCTTGATTATATCCTTTAGCAACCAATCTAGCTTTGTTTCTAATTACTATGCCATTTTCATCTAGTTTATTTCTAAAAACCCATTTTGATCCTATTACTGAATGATTTTTAGGTCTTTCAACTAAAGTCCATACATTATTTCTTGTAAATTGATTTAATTCTTCTTGCATTGCTAACATCCAATTATTATCTTTTTCAGCTTCTTCATAGTTTTAGGTTCAATTTGTGATACAAATGCAAGATGATTACTAATATTTCTCATATATGATCTAGTTCTTATTCCTTGAGATGGATCACCTATAATCAATTCCTTGGGATGACTATGAGCATATCTCCAGTCTCTTGGAAGATCTATATCATTATGATCAATATTGACATCATCGTCCTTATGTGAATCATCATCTTTAGCTTCTTGCTCATGATCTGAAGATACTTCAATATTAAGTTTTTCAAGATCTTTTTCAATTATGTTTGTATCTTCCTCATCATCAAGCTTTTCAGAACTAGATGCTAAAGACTCATCGAAAACTATATGAATGGATTCTTCAACTACTAAGGTTTTCTTGTTAAATACTCTATAAGCTTTACTAGTTGTTGAATATCCTAAAAAATTCCTTCATCAGATTTAGCATCAAATTTTCCTAAATTGTTTTTACCATTATTATGAATAAAACATTTACATCCAAATGCATGAAAGTATTTTATATTGGGTTTTCTTTCATTCCATAATTCATAAGGTGTTTTCTTTAAGATTGGTCTTATTAGGGCTCGATTTAAGATGTAGCATGCTGTGTTAATAGCTTCCGCCCAAAAGTACTTTGGTAGGTTACTTTCGCATAGCATGGTACGGGCCATGTCTTCTAGAGTCCTATTTTTCCTTTCAACTACACCATTTTGCTGTGGAGTCCTAGGGGCTGAAAAATTATGATTAATTCCATTTTCAGTGCAGAAATTTCAAATAAGTGATTTTCAAATTCAGTTCCATGATCACTTCTTAGAGATACTATGGTAGTGTTTTTCTCATTTGTGACTTTCTTGAAGAATTTCAGGAATATCGAGAAAGTCTCATCTTTGTGAGCTAAAAACATTACCCAAGTATATCTAGAATAATCATCTACAATCACTAGACCATATTTCTTTCCTCCTAGACTTGTGGTTCTAGTTGGTCCAAAAAGGTCCATGTGAAGTAGCTCTAATGCCTAGAAGTTGAAACAACATTTTTAGATTTGAAAGAACTTCTAGTTTGTTTTCCAAATTGACATGCATCACATATTTTGTTATTTTCAAAATCTAGTTTAGGTAATCCTTTAACTAAATCCATTTTAATTAATTTTGAAATAAGGTGTGTGCTTGCATGACCTAATCTACGATGCCACAACCAACTAATTTCATTTATATTAGCATTGTCAGCAATTAAGCAATGATCACTCAAAGATAATTTTTCTAGATCAACCAAGTAAACATTGCCATGTCTATAACCAGTAAATACAATGCTATTATCAATAGAATTAGTTACAGTGCATATAGAAGATTTAAATGAAACATTAAAGTTTTTATCACATAATTGGCTTATACTAATTAGATTATGCTTCAAACCATCAACATAAAGTACATTATCAATAAATGTAGATGGAGTTATACGAACTTTACCAAGGCCCATAATTTGACCTTTACCGTTATCGCCAAACGTAACAACTCCACCTTTCTTTTCTTCCAGGGTGATGAATTCATCTTTGTCACCCGTCATATGTCTTGAGCAGCCACTATCAAGGTACCACTTTTTCTTTGATCTTTTGGCTACAAGACATTCCTGCAACATAATTTAAACTTTATGTTTAGGTACCCAAGCTTTCTTGGGTCCTTCATGGTTAGTAGCAATAAAAATTGTTCCTTTCGGAACCCAAATTTTCTTTCCTTTAGTGTTTAATTTTTCATTATTACTTATTGTTTTGCACTCAAAAGATTTATGTCCTTTTTGATTACATTTAAAACAAGTAATATTACTTTGGTTAGCTTTTACAAAAATATTTTTCAATGATTTTTGTTTTCTAATGTGTTATACCCTAAACCTGCTTTGTCAAAAACTGCTTTTTGACTATCTAAAATCATATTTAGTTTAGTTGAGCTTAGAGTAAATTTCTCAACAATGTCTTTATACTTTTTAACATCTTTCTTAGAAAATCATTTTCATTAGAGATTGATTCTTTTTCTTTAATTAGATTTTCATTTTCAGATTTTACAAATCAATCTTATGAACACAATCATTCTTTTCATTAAGAAGTGTTTCCATTTTATCTTTTAAATCTTTAACTACAAGATTTAATTCATTTTTCTCTTTAATTAAATTTAAGTTTTCAGTTTTCAAAGATTTGTGTTTCTTTTTCAAAGCTTGAAATCAATCATCAATTCATTGAAAGCTTCAAACATTTCATCAAATGTAAATTCATCATCGGGGGTTTCGGTACTTACCTCTTCGTTGTCGTCCGCCATGAAGCAAACATTTGCAACTTCTTTTTGTTCTTCTTCTTCGGAAGAAGACTCTTCACTGTCAGTCCAAGTTGCCATGTAGGCCTTTTTCTTTTTCTTGTAGGCCTTCTTAAGTAAAGGACAGTCATATCTAAAATGCCCTGGCTTTTTACATTCATAACATACTAAGGGCTCTTTCTCTTTGTCCTTATCCTTTTCTTTTTCTCCTTCCATTTTTGATCAAATCTCTTTTGTGGAAGGGCCTCCTTCTTTGCATAAACTTCTTGAATTTCCTTGCAAGGAGGGCTGTCTCATCATCATCATCCTCTTCATCATCGCTGCTGCTTACTTCCTTTTCCGCAGCTTTGAGGGCGATGGTCTTCTTCTTTCTTGACTCATCCTCATTGACATGTTGTTTAACTTGAAGCTCATGAGTCATTAGCGAACCAAGAAGCTCTTCCAATGGTAGGATGTTCAGATCTTTGGCTTCTTGTATGGCTGTCACCTTGGCTTCCCAAGTCCTTGGAAGTGACCTAAGAATTTTGCGAACAAGCTCAGAGTTAGTATAAACTTTTCCAAGACTTTTCAAACCATTCACAATATCAGTGAATCTAGTGAACATGCATGTGATGGTTTCATTTTGTTCCATGGTAAATAATTCATATTTATGAACCAAAATATTTATCTTTGATTCTTTTACTTGGTTTGTTCCTTCATGTGTTATTTCCAACCTATCCCAAATTTCTTTTGCGGAATTACATGTTGAGATTCGGTTGAATTCATTAGAGTCTAAGGAACAATACAAAATGTTAATGGCTTTAGCATTTAATTGTGCCATTCTCCTATCATTATCATTCCAATCCCTTTCGGGCTTAGGAACAATAGTGCCATCAATACGTGTGTGGGTGTACTAGGTCCATTTATTATTACTCCCCACAATTCATAGTCAGAAGCTTGAATGAATATTCTCATTCTAGCTTTCCAATATGAATAGTTGGTTCCATTAAATAAAGGAGGTCTATTCGTAGAATGACCTTCAGCAAAACATGAACCACTTTGTGTTGCCATAAGGATCTTTAGCCCTTGATCGTGAGATCAAATTCTAAATGAGCACTTGCTCTGATACCAATTGTTGGCCCAGATGGCAACCCAAGAGGGGGGGGTGAATTGGGTTCTTAAAAATTTAAGACTTTTTGAAATGTTTTAAACAATTAACTCAAGATGTGCAAGTGAGAGAAATTAACTATAAGCAATGCACAAACAGAAATATAAGAGAGATAGAGTGAGAGACAAATGAGCACGGCAAACACAAGGTTTTATAGTGGTTCGGTGCAACCAGCACCTACGTCCACTCCCAAGATTCACTTGGGTCCACACTATAATCTCCCTAGATTACAGCCGAGTTGTTTTCAAGCTCACAACTCAAACTTGTTGTTTTTCCGGGATCACAACGAACCCAGCCGGTTTTACACGGGCTTACCAGCACAAAACCCAACTCGTTGTTTTAACGGGCTCACAACGAACCCAAAACGTAAGCTATCCCAAGCTTACAACGAGGTACAACTACCTCCACTGATTCAATCCACTTTGAATCAGTACACAAGAAAATAAGAGTTTAAATACAAACAGCTCCTCTAGAGCAGAATAATCAAAATAAAGCTTAGGTTTAGAAAAGCCTGATTAATAAGCTTGAATGCAGGCTTGGCTTCTTTGCTTCTCTTCTCCAACTCCTTTGAAGTGTGAATCAGGCCTCAGCACAGATTCTCCTAGCTTTGGGGCTTTTGGATGTTGGTTGAAGCTTTTCTTCTTTTTTCTAGGTTGAAGATCTTGATTTGCTCTTGGTTGCTTTGGGATCTCCTCTTGAACTTTTTGTAGATTGTAGCTCTGGAGCACACGAATCTCTCTCTTTGATTTCACTCCTTTTGAATCTCTTTTCTTGACTCAAATGATTTTTCAATAAAGCTCTGTTTTTCCCTCTTTTTGAAAGATTTCTTTTCTCTCTTTTTCTATTTCTTTTTGATTTGAAAAGAGCTCCTCTATTTATAGATTCTGCAAAAATATATCCGTTAGAAAAAGAAAATAGCCGTTATTCAAAATCTTACCGTTGGAGCTGATGTGTCATCGTGAAAAATCGCGCCCAGATTTCGCGGAGTCGACTCGAGCTTTGGGAGTCGGCTCGAAGTCGATTACTAAAAATAGAAACATTTTAAACGTTAGAGGGTCGACTCGCGAAAAACCAAAGTGTCGGCTCCCGACAGTCGGGGGTCGACTCGAAGAAAATGGGGAGTCGACTCGAGAAGTGCTCAAAAAACATGTTCTGTTGTTTGAGCGGAGTCGGCTCGCACAGTCAGGAGTCGGCTCGCACAGAGTCAGGGGTCGACTCTTGAAAACCAAGGGTCGACTCGAGAAAATCAGAAATTCTGTTACTTACTGGAGTCGACTCTGAAACTCTAGAGTCGGCTCCGGAACGTATCAAAAATCAGAAATTTTTCTGATTGACTTTGAAATTCATCCCAGAATAATTTTAAATGAAATTTTGACTTGAATACAATAAATAACATTAAGCATGAATTCAAGACATGTTTCAAGAAATCATTGATTGAAATATATCGTGTAAAAATTCCTTTTTGAAATCTTAAATGTAGAGCTTGAAACTTCTTTTTCAAATTGATTCAAAACTCAGTGAATTTAAACATTGAGAGTCCATTGCTTTCATTTTGAATAAGCTCAAGGTTTTTGATTAATAAACTCATTATTTCCTTTAAAATACTCATGGCTTTTGAAAATCATCAAAATCAATAAAGTTGGGGTAAATACAATTTCCCAAATTTTCTCAACAATCTTTTTCTTGTTCAATAGGATCATTTTTATTTTTCATTAATAACATCTTACTTATTAATAACATCTTACTTAAAAGGAATTTTTCTTGGCTTGCAAATATAAAAATTAAATCCTCTTTATAAATTTTTAGTATAGTGTGCTTGGGTTAGAAATATTTTGCCATCTTTCCTAGTAAATTTTATGCTCATAGTTATATCCACGGCACTCATATCTTTTATGTCAAGGACTCTTTTCAAAAAGATTTTTTTTTCTTCTTTTGATGCATAAAATTGGTCTTTGTATAAATGAAGAAATTTTTTTTTTAATGCAAGCATGGAAGAGCATATTTTTTGTCTGATGACCACTTTTTTATACCCAAAAAAAGAAGCATTAGAAGATTTCGAAGTTTCCTCTAGAGGAAACCCTTTTGACGCTCAAGTTAGCCTTGTGGATAAGAAGGAACCCTAGGGCTTTTAGAGAAAATGCCTGGAGCTTAAGCAAAGAGAGAAGAGAGAGAGAGAGAGTTGAGAACTTGAGAACTTAAGATGACCTGAGCTGCTTTTATAGATGTTTGGATAAGTTTTTCCTTGAGCCGAAATCTTGTATTAGATGCTTCTTTGTATTCTAATCCTGGAAGAGATATAGCCCTAATAAGAATTTTAGGATTGAGTTTATTTCATTTAAGGAGAGTTTTAGTCTTTGATGAGACTATATCTTGATAGAAATTGATCACAATTTTCTTATAGGATTAAACTTACTAGGGAAGAGTAATGATTAGACTTGGATAAGATGGCCAACATGAAATAAAGCCCTTCACTACAAGAATCCCCATATTTAGCGATGCCAAAATGATGTCGCTAAACAGCAAAAATGCATCACTAATATAAATTAGTGACGCCCAAAAATACGTTGCAAAATCGTTGGTCGTTAATGAAATTAGCGATGCCAAGTTTATGCATTGCTAATTAACAACGCCAAGATGGCATCGCTAATTACTATTTTATTTATTTTAAAATTAATATTTATTTAATTACTGTTTATATTATATACATTAAAAACCTGCTTACCTGCTTAGATAATATGAAATTATAAGCAAAAACATATTCACAAATGAAATATATGAATACCTTGCATTAAAAATAAAAATAAACTATATATAATACAAATGTTCATAATACAAAATGGTAGCACATAAATACTAAATAGTAGCACATAAATACAGTACTCATAAAATACAAAGAAATTTTGAAATATCAATGTCGATCGGTTGAAAGGAGGGTCATCTGGAGCTAAAGGTGGATCAGAGAACTGTGTAGACTATAACAGTCTCATAACTAACTACCACATCTTCTGCAACTCATGTTCATAACGAACGCGCTTCTCTCGCTGTTTTCACCGAATGTCTGTGATATCGATCATTATCTCAGATCTAACACGTTTCGTGATGGAACGCTCAATATTCTCGTACTCACCGGTGTCACCTTGACTGAAAGAAGAGAAACAATATCGGGTGAAGTACATAACAAGTATAGTAACAGATGGCAAAATTATTAATATCTAATTATCATATAATAATTTACTTTTTATCAACAGAAGTACATAACAAGAAGTATAGTAGCATATGGCAAAATTTTTTAAATAGCAATGTAATTTTGTACTGCATATTACTGTGCAATTATGCATTACATAATTATATACCGAGACTATAGAATTATGCACTGCATAAGTGGATTGCATAATTGAATTGAGTAAAATGAATGTTAACCAACGAGATGCTAAAAAATTTTCAACAACATATTTATCGAAAATAATAAACTCATATAATCAATAAATAACATATAATACAGAATAAGATTGCATAGAAATAACACAGATAATGTCACAAAATCTATATAAGAAAATATCATTTTAAGATAACCAATCTACTTATTCAATGATCATTCATAGAGGGCATTTCAACAACATCCTAGAAAAATTAAAAAAAAACTTTAATCCATTTTTGTGAAAGAAATAAGATTGAATAAAATGGACGATTTGATGTAGCTTCATAATATCAAAACTACTAGCTAATTGAAAATATCATCAAGGTGCAAAATCTAATATTTGGAATATAAAATCAATCTATATGTTTAATAACTACACAAGTGAGACCATTTTAACAATATGCTTAAAAAGTTAAATATTTTGGCACATGTTAGAAAGCACTGAAAGTGAATATAAATTACAGCAAAGAGATTTCTATATATCTTTATCATTCTTGTCTAACAACTAAAATCAGGATTTAGAATGATTTTGGCATAGTAACAAAATCCTTATAAACTTGAAATTAGGGTTCTTGGCACTTGATTAGTGAAAAATATGGTAAGAAAACTTTTAGATTCAACAAACTAGATCAAACACAACCTACGATTACAAAAGAAAAAGAAAAGATCAAAGAATCGAACATCTATTCTTAAACTTATTCTTCTTCTTTAATGACTTCATATGAGAAATTTTCTCAAATTTATGTTCAGCCTTTTGTCTTCAACAAGATATGCTTTTTCCTTTATTTCATTTTCTTTAAGTAGATCCTATCTATGTGCCTCTTCTTCAACATGAATGTATTAGAACAAATTTTCTATAGTGTTGGCCTATGTATTGATTTTGATAAATAACAAAACCACATGAGTATATTTCTTATATTACTGATGTTTTTATTAACTATTTCAGATATTTAATTCATTAATTAGTCAAAATCACAACTCTAATCAAGGAAAAATCAAGTTTGGACTTAAGTCAGGCTTTAAGTATCATGTTCAGCACTTAGAGTCAAACTCTCATAGTTGAGAAGTCAACTTTGGCACAGTTTGGCATTTTTGGCACGCTCTCGAGTCGACTCCCACAGTGGGCGAGCCGACTCTCACATAAGGATAGAAAGATAATTTTTCAGCATCGAACTCGAGTCGACTTCCATAGTGCTTGGGTCGACTCATACAGTTTTACAGAAGGAAAACTGGCATCCAGCTCGAGTCGACTCCCGAAGTAGCTTGAGTTGACTCATGGTGAACTTAAGTTGATCAATAAAAAATAAGAGTCGACCTCTCAATGGGCAGAAAAATTACCTTTTGGACATCCCGAGCTTGAGCCAACTCGTGACTTGCTTAAGTCGACTCGACCATGTCAGGAGCTGACTCTAGACTGTCCGAGACGGCTCCAGAGACTGACAAACTTTAACGACTCTTTCCTTATCCATCCAAACATTCTTTCCAACAGATAGTTTCCACCTAAAAATGGATTCTAAGTGGATTTGAAAGATGCTTATAAATAAGAGCCCATGATTGATTCAAAAAAAAAAAAGAGAGAGAGAGAAAATATAGAACAAGGGAGAAATCAAAAAGAGAAAGGGAAAGTTCAAGTTTCAAAAGCCTTAGAGAGAAAATAGAACTCAAGAAAAATCCCATGAGTCCAAAGCAAATCTTGAGGGATTTTCATCAAATCAAAAGGAAGAAAGAGAAGAGAAGAGAGCCCTAACTTCTAATTCAAGCTTCAAGTCAAAAAGATCCTCCAAAAGCTTCAAGTTCCATCTTTAGGGAGATCAAAAGAAGAAAAGATCAATTTCTGAAATCTTCAAACCAGGCTCTTCTATTTCCACTTATTTATATTGTCTTATTTGCTCATTTTGGAGCTTTATTCTTGTTGTATCTCAACTCTCTATAATTTTTATAAATTGATTCAGTCAGGTGATTGAATCAAGGGGTAGTTAGGCCCTGTGTAAGTCAGGTTGGCTTGAGGAAGGTTTTTGTGCTGACAATCCTGTGAAAACTAGCTAGGTTCGTTGTGATTCCAAAAAACAATAAGTTTGGGTTGTGAGCTTGTAAAACAACTCCGCTGTAATCAGAAAGATTATAGTGAATGCCCAAGAGGTCCTTGGAAAGTGGATGTAGGTGTAGTTAACACCGAACCACTATAAATCCTTATGTTTGCATGCGATTGTCTCTTATCTCTCCTCTCTAACTCTTATATTTTGCTTGGTTTATTTCGTATTGCACTTATATTTTTCTAGCATTGCATCTGAGCATTATTTGGCAAAATAGGCTTAAATTTTTAAAGAACCCAATTCATCTTCCCACTTGAATTGCTATCTGGGCCAACATATAGAGTAAAACTCTTTCTTATATTTCAACATGGTACGATATTCTTTATAAGATGATGATAACTTGTAAATAATTCTTTAAACTCGAAAGTTCTTGCTTATAAGCTCGCCAATTATAATAATATATCAAGAAATTCATTATATATCAACTTATTCAACAATGGATTTAGAATCTATAATTCCATACTCAATATATTTATTTATTAATGAACGACTTTTAACATCATTTGTGATATACTGGCTTGTATTGAATTTCATAACTTCAAGGCTGTTGTGTAATGCCGAAACACATTAAAGATAGAATCTATCATAAAGCATTCATGATTATCCCATGGCATGTATAATTATTTTCAAACCATTTTAATTATTTTACGGTATAACTTGTGATACAATTACCACGAGAAGATGTATTAGATATAGACTCCATCCTTTTAAGTTTCTACTATATTATTAATCTCCACTATCATATTTTCTTATCCATTAATTGAATGTCCATCTGGATATGAAACTTGAAGAATATATGCTACCTAATCCAAGAACCAATGTTGGAACATTGCTTCTTTGATTCGCTCAAGCTTTTCTATGTCAATAGGGATCTTCACCATTTGTGTCACCATAATGGAAGAGCATTAATTGTTGTAGGTATGATAAGAGATTGAATGAAAACTTATGTGAGTTGGTATGCTTAATTAAAAAAAATAGTGTAAAGACTCGATTGAAAACCTCAAATAAATTGATATACTCTTACTCTAATTGTCATAAAAAAACTATCTTAAAAAATAATACTTTTCTATTGAGTCATAACTAAAATGCAGGCAGTCACGTGAACAACCTACTTCTGAGATGCAATGCTTGGACTCTTATCTTCTTTCATTTGAGATTAACCAAGGGATTGCGTGTTTAGACTTAGAGATGAACAAATGTGAACCTTTAGATAGCAAAGGAAAAGGGATAAAAATATGGTAGAATTTGCAAAAGAAGAAAAGTCTAGAACGTGAAGATATCTCTTCTAGCATCCAACATTAAGTATTTATTCAAACATAAGTAATTTTTTTTAAAAAAATAATGTCCTATCTTATAGATACATAGACACAACTTTCTCACATACACATCTTTTTCATGAATACATCTATGCATCTTTCTCATATACGTGCATAACTTTCTAAGAAAAACATCTATGATCAAATAAGCTACTTATTTAAATAAAAAACTATTTAATAATATGAATGTAATTAACTACTTATAATAGCCATTCAAAAAATAAAAGAGTTTGTATTAATTTAAAATTCTAACTTTTTTTTCAATTTAATAAAAAATTACAACATCCACGAATCATGACTTCATCCGTGAAGGGGATCTCATGGTGCTGACATCAAAATGGATAAAAGGTGAGATTTCCTAAATTATTTGCTGTGAGGAAAGTCATGCTGTATGGCACAAACTCAAATGCATACAAGTAGTTTGTTGTGCATAATTTGGTGCCACTGACTCAATCCATTAATTTTATTTGTTTTCTAATTCTTGTTTCCCAAATTAGTTATCCTAATCAACAAAAGGGTATGTTGTAACCCATTAATTTCATAGAATTCCAGGGGGTAATGTTTTATCAGCCACATTAGTGTGGCACACTTTTCCCTTCCCTATCTTATGTTCCTTGGAGTTTCTTTCATCTATCATTTAGTAAAAGTCTCCCAACTCCGTGGAAGGTAGGAGGTTTTGGTATCCTTCATCATCCGTGAAAGATTTACAGGTTCTACCTTCATCATATGTGGGCTTAAGAGTGATATGTTAGCGATAGAAGGTTTTGATACCTTCGATCTTTGTTCCTATGAACGAGTTTTATGCTGCTTGAACGAGCATTTCTTATGCCTCTCGAATTCT
Source organism: Calamus simplicifolius (assembly GCA_900491605.1). Lineage (NCBI taxonomy): Eukaryota > Viridiplantae > Streptophyta > Magnoliopsida > Arecales > Arecaceae > Calamus > Calamus simplicifolius. The sequence goes on from UESW01003860.1 coordinate 2,032,645, forward strand.
TCATGGTCATAGGCTCATGATCGAGGATGATTCTATGACGATCATTCGCTGGTTGCGAAAGAAGAATTGCTCTCAAGCCCCACTAATTCATTCATAGTGACATATGATCTATCCTGCAGGAGGTCGATAGGGTCCGAATCTGTTATATCTATCGCGAAACCAATTCGATGGTTGATTGGGGCGGCATCAGTGGCTCAGCATGTTGGATCATAGATTTGAAGGCCGAATGATCTCTATTCTTTTTGTACAGTAAATTTTATATTCTGATCTATCTGAATTATTCGCATTAGACTAGTATATATATATATATATATATATATATATATAAACTCCCAACTCCTTGTTTCAAGGGTCCACTTGTTTCCTTTCATAAGATGTTGGATTGAAATGCTGCCGTACTGCATTAGTCTCTTGACAACTGTGCGGTGTCAGATTTCCTCTGGCGTCAACACCGAAGCCCCACCCATTGTGTGGAATATGAGCACTTGGTTATAAAATATTGTAGGTAAAGCTAATTATTTTTTATCTTAGGCTTGATGGATGGTCTGTTAATGGACTTGTTCAAGTATTTAAGCTGCCATAATCTTTGTAAAGAGACGTAGCAGAAAAGATAAAATTTTATTTTTTTAATTTTTTTAAAAAAATATTATTGCTGCCGAAATCTATCCTTCGATTCGAACGCAGTCAAGCTGCAGTGCGGGCTCTCCACTTGGGTGGACCTGCAAAACAGTCCTCACACGAGAGGCGTTGGGGGTGGCCCTCTGCGGAAGACCTTCCGACGCTCAAGTCAGTGAAGATCAGCAATCAACAGAAATGGAAAGAAGGCTCTCGCTGAAGAGTCTCTCTTGGGCTCTGAGTAGAGCAAAGCGCTAATGGCGGAAAGAGGCGAGCAGAGGGAGAGGGAGATGTACCAGTGAGCAAGTGTGCGCATACCTGAGGAGTCGGCGTACGACTCTATTTATAGAGGATCACCTGATTCCCTGGGGCATCGTGGGTCCGAAAGTCATTAGGATCTGAATCCAGTTTGTTATGAGGTCGGCATGATTCGTATCTTGTTGGTTAGGGGATCGACGGCTAGGAGAGCTCGTTGATGTCTCGAGATGTGGTGAGGACATAGGCTCCAGGGTCCTAGGCCACTCTTGTGGGTCCTAGGTCACTCCCGGATATGATTTCTGTTTGGAATCTCACGAATTCGGGTTCTCCTGCGTCAATTCCGTAGAGGCGTAGATATCGCTCGGGCTAGGTCGAGCGATGGGAGAGATCGGCTAGAGGGGCCGAAAGATGACATAGCTCGGCTGGGGCCGAGAGAAGATACAGCTCGGCTGGGGCCGAGAGACGATATAACTTGGCTGGGGTCGAGAGAAGTGATTCGCATCTTGGGAGTCCTTGGTTCGGCGAGGGGCTAAGGCGCCCAACTTATCGAGGCTGACTCATCTCGGGCGGGTGTCGCATAGCGGGTAGGAATATGGGCTAGCCCTAGCCATGTGCACGATTATTAACACATAACGATTTTACCTCTCAACACATGCCCCCCACTCCCTAGTTCGAAATGTAACTTCGGATACAGGGAGTAGAATTCTGGAGCAATGTCATTCGATCCTCTGTAGAGGAAGTGTTTATCTCTGTGTAGGTTAGAGAAATGCCTAGGCAGCCCTCTTGCTGAAGTAAAATAAGGCGCTTTAGTTGCGCTAGAGTGTCCGAGAAATTATCCGGCTGGGACGAAGCTTTAGTGCTGTATCACTCGAATTGGCCGAGGCTTTTGATAGTAAGAGATGCACTCTGGCTCTGGCCGAGGCTTTTGATACGCACTTCGGCTCTGGCCGGGGCTTTGGATAATAAGAGATGCACTCCGGCTCTGGCTGAGACTTTTGATACACACTTCGGCTCTGGCCGGGGCTTTGGATAATAAGATATGCACTCCGGCTCTGACCGCCGAGGCTTTTTGATACGCACTTCGGCTCTGGCCGGGGCTTTGGATAATAAGAGATGCACTCCGGCTTTGGCCGAGGCTTTTGATATGCACTTCGGCTCTGGCCGGGGCTTTGGATAATAAAAGATGCACTCCGGCTCTGGCTGAGACTTTTGATACGCACTTCGGCTCTGGCCGGGGCTTCCAATAATAAATCACTTGGTTGTAACCGAGGCTTCCAAATAATAAATTACTCGGTGTTGCCGAGCCTTTCCAATAATAAATTACTCGGTGTTGCTGAGCCTTCCCAAGATGCTACTCAGTTGTAACCGAGGCTTCCAAATAATAAATTTACTCGGTGTTGCTGAGCCTTCCCAAGATGCTACTCGGTTGTAACCGAGGCTTCCAAATATTAATTTACTCGGTGTTGCCGAGCCTTCCCAATAATTCCAAATTTTACTCGGTGTTGCCGAGCCTTCCCAAGATGCTACTCGTTGTAACCGAGGCTTCCAAATATAAATTAAGCCTTCACTGAGCGAGGTACTCGCTCCCGAAATTTATATGACCTACTTCTCACTTTCAAGGAGAGTGTTTTGCCCTTCAAAAGCTAGAACCATACTCCTCAATAATTAAATTACTCTGTGCTACTCGGTTGTAACCGAGGCTTCCAAATAATAAATTACTCGGTGTTGTCGAGCCTTCAGATGCTACTCGGTTGTAACCGAGGCTTCCAAATAATAAATTACTCGGTGTTGTTCGAGCCTTCAAATAATAAATTATTTGGTGTTGCTGAGCCTTCAACATTATATTTTACTTGGCGCTGCCAAGGTACGGAGATCGCTCGGCCCGACCGAGGATTTATATGACCTGCTTCTCATTGTAGCTTTCAAGGAGAGTTATAAGAATTTTGCAGACCTTCAAAAGCTAAATTTAATTCAATGAACAAGAATGAGTTTAGTAAGGGCATACTTTTTTTTTCAGGAAATTTATTACTCGGTTGTTGCCGAGTTTTTAGGAATATATTACTCGGTTGTTGCTGAGCCTTTAAATAATAAATTACTTGGTGTTGCCGAGCCTTCCCAAGATGCTACTCGGTTGTAACCGAGGCTTCCAAATAATAAATTACTCGGTGTTGCCGAGCCTTCAAATAATAAATTACTCGGTGTTGTCGAGCCTTCATGATTATATTTTACTTGGTGCGGCCAAGGTACAGAGATCGCTCGGCCCGGCCAAGGATTTAAAAGATTATATTTTACTTGGCGCAGCCAAGGTATGGAGACTGTTTGGAGATCATTCGGTTTGGCCGGGGCTTGTAAGCTGCCCGAATCCGAACGATGCCTTGGAGATTGTTTGATCCGGCCGGGGCTTGTAAGCTGCCCGAATCCGAAGGAAGTTTAGAAGATCACTCGGTCCGGCCGGGGCTTGTAAGCTGCCCAAATCCGAACGATGCTTTGGAGATTGTTTGATCCGGCCGGGGCTTGTAAGCTGCCCAAATCCGAACAAAGTTTAGGAGATCACTCGGTCCGGCCGGGGCTTGTAAGCTGCCCGAATCCGAACGATGCTTTGGAGATTGTTTGATCCGGAAGAATCACTCGGTTCGGCCGGGGCTTGTAAGCTGCCCGAATCCAAACGATGCTTTAGAGATTGTTTGATTCGGCCGGGGCTTGTAAGCTGCCCGAACCTTGAGCAATTTTTGGAGATTGTTTGGTTCGGCTGGGGCTTGTAAGCTGCCCGAATCCGAACTAAGTTTTGGAGACTATTCGGTTCGGCCGGGGCTTGTGAGCTGCCCGAATCCGAACTAAGTTTTGGAGATTGTTTGGTTCGGTCGGGGCTTGTAAGCTGCTCGAATCTGAACTAAGTTTTGGAGACTGTTCGGTTCGGCCGGGGCTTGTGAGCTGCCCGAATCCGAACTAAGTTTTGGAAACTGTTCGGTTCGGTCGGGACTTGTGAGCTGCCCGAATCCGAACTAAGTTTTGGAGACTATTCGGTTCGGCCGGGGCTTGTGAGCTGCTCGAATCCGAACGATGTTTCTTTGGCGTTTGATTCGGCCGGAGCTTGTAAGCTGCCCGAATCCGAACGAAATTTCTCTGGCGTTCGGTTCGGCCGGGGCTTGTAAGCTGCTCGAATCCGAACGAAATTTCTCTGGCGTTCGGTTCAGCTGGGGCTTGTAAGCTGCCTGAATCCGAACGATGTTTCTTTGGTGTTTGGTTCGGCCGGGGCTTGTAAGCTGCCCGAATCCAAACGAGGTATCTTTGACGTTTGGTTCGGCCGGGGCTTGTAAGCAGCCCAAATCCGAACGAGGTATCTCTGGCGTTTGGTTCAGCCAGGGCTTGTAAGCTGCCCGAATCCGAACGAGGTATCTTTGACGTTTGGTTCGGTCGGGGCTTGTAAGCTGCCCGAATCCAAACGATGCTTAGGAGATTGTTTAGTTCGGCCGGGGCTTGTAAGCTGCCCGAATTCGAACGATACTTTGGAGATTGTTTGGTTCGGCCGGGGCTTGTAAGCTGCCCGAATCTGAATGATACTTTGGAGATTGTTTGGTTCGGTGGGGCTTGTAAGCTGCCCGAATCCGAACGATACTTTGGAGATTGTTTAGTTCGGCTAGGGCTTGTAAGCTGCCCGAATCCGAACGATGCTTTGGAGATTGTTTGGCTCCCAGCTGCGCCGGGGGTGCTCGGTCATACCAAGCCTTCGCGGGATGCAATTTGGCCTAACCGAGATATGTAGCTCTGACTCAGAGCTCGGCCTAGCCGAGGTATGGTGATTTGGCTTAAGGAGATGGCTCGGTCATGCCGAGAATGGATGCATGAACGACATCTGTTTTCTATTGCGACTTGTCGAAAGAATGACCTTAGCGGTTCTGCCGCGGATCATAAAACAAGATGCCAAAGCTGTAAATAGGGCGAGTCTATAGAGAGCGTACTCTATTGATGATATATGCGGAGGTTGTCCGAACTCCACATCCGAGAAATGGATTTCCCGTTCAGGCCCTGGAGCTTGTAGGTGCCGGGCCCGATGACTTCCGCTACTTGGTAGGGGCCTTCCCAGTTTGGAGAGAGCTTTCCTTGCTCCAGCGGTTTGGAGACGGATGCTTTCCGGAGGACAAGATTGCCGGGCGAGAAGGATTTGCCCTTGACTCTAGAGGCATGGTAACGAGCTACTCTTTACTGGTATGCAGCTACTCTGATTCGGGCTTTTTCCCTGATTTCCTTCACCAAGTCGAGATTGGTGCGGAGCTGCTCGTCATTAGCCTCCTCCGAGTAGCTCTCCACCCATGGAGAGGGGAGTCCTATATCCACGGGGATGACAGCTTTTGTGCCAAAGGCCATTCGGAACGGGGTCTCGCCTGTGGGAACTCTCTGGGTGGTGCGGTAGACCCACTGGCCGAGGCTGAAGCTAGACGTTGGACCTCTATGAAGCATGGAGTCAAGAACTCCTTGTCTTGGCTTCATGACACCATCCTTCCTCATGCAAAAGGTGCCAAGGGGGCTATCGTGGCAGCCATAAATGCCTTAATACGTGGAAAGAGATAAGGCATTAAATGCCTTAAAGAAGGTAGATGCACATGGCGCGGCTATGGAAGCCGAGCTATAGTACCGAGGCGGGGAGAAGGCGGAGACGACGTCAAGTCGTGGCAAGAGGACATCGGAGAGAGGGATTAGGCCCGTCGAGATCTAGGAAGATCCTTGCTGCAGACCACTTGCAGGGCTGGCCCAGCTCCCTTAGGACGACGAAGGGGGTCCGCGGCTCCCTCAAGAAGATGCAGAGCAGGAGCAGCTGGACGGGGAGCTTCATGGCATCCCTGAATCAAATGGGTCAGTGCTTGGACCTGCTGGACCAGTGTGACAAACTGGTCCTGGGTCACTGGGGCCACTGGTGGCGATGGAGTCTCAACTGGTGGTGGCGGCGGCACCACACTGCTCACCGGATCAGGTCTTTGGGAGATGACCTGGTCCCAGGCTTCGGAAGTAGCCTTTCTTCGATTGGCCATGGGAGGAGTTCTCTTTCAGATCGAGATCCTTATCTCCTGGATCACAAGTTTATGGGACTTGAGGGCCTTTTCTATAGCGCCAATCTGTTGCTGCCGGAATCTGTCCTCCGACTCGGGCACGATCGGGCTGCAGCACGGGCTCTCGCCTGGGTGGACCTGCAAAGCAGTCCTCACGCGAGAGGCATTGGGGGTGGCCCTCTATGGAAGACCCTCCGACGCTCAAGTCAGTGGAGATCAGCAATCAACAGAAATGGAGAGAAGGCTCTCGCTGAAGAGTCCCTCCCGGGCTCTGAGCAGAGCAGAGCGCTAATGGCGGAAAGGGACGAGCAGAGGGAGAGGGAGAGTGTGCCAATGAGTAAGTGTGCACATACCTGAGGAGTCGGCAAACGACTCTATTTATAGAGAATCACCTGATTCCCTGGGGCATCATGGGTCCGAAAGTCGTTAGGATCTGAATCCAGTTTGTTATGAGGTCGGCATGATTCATATCTTGTTGGTTAGGGGATCGATGGCTAGGAGAGCTCGTTGATGTCTCGAGATGTGGTGAGGACATAGGCTCCAGGGCCCTAGGCCACTCTTGCGGGTCCTAGGCCACTTCGGATATGATTTCTGTTTGGAATCTCACGAATTCGGGTTCTCCTGCATCGAATTCCGCAGAGGCATAGATATCGCTCGGGCTAGGCCAAGCGATGGGAGAGATCGGTTAGAGGGGATGAAAGATGACATAGCTCGGTTAGGGCCGAGAGAAGATATAGCTCGGCTGGGGAGAGACGATGCAGCTCGGCTGGGGCCGAGAGACGATGCATAGCTCTGCTGGGGCCGAGAGATAATGCAGCTCGGCTGGGGCCGATAGCTCTGCTGGGGCCGAGAGATAATGCAGCTCGGCTGGGGCTATAGCTCAGAGACGATATAGCTCGGCTGGACCGAGAGATGATGCAGCTCGGCTGGGGCCGAGAGAAGATATAGCTCGGCTGGGGCTGAGAGACGATATAGCTCGGCTGAGGTCGAGAGAAGTGATTCGCATCTTGGGAGTCCTTGGTTAGGGGCTAAGGCGCCCCAACTTATCGAGGCTGACTCATCTCGGGCGGTGTCACATAGCGGGTAGGAATCTGGGCTAGCCCTAGCCATATGCACGATTATTGATACACAGCGATTTTACCCCTCAACAATTATCATTATAATTTTTTAACAAGGGTACACATATGTCACCCCCTATATATCATACCTCATGTATTTATTGATATTATTTGGATACTATCCATATCTAAATACATGTTTAAATCTAATCATATAAAAAAAATTACAAAAAAAGATATTATTAGTGTTCTTTTTTATCCTTCTTTTTTTTTTTTTTTGATCCTATGCAAGCACTAAAAGATATTTCAGTATGAACTCTTGCATTTATATTGAGGCTTAACCTAAATTAATTTTGAGCTTTTAGTAAAAAAATATGATGAGTTTGATATGCTTTAGATTTAAATGAAATGCAAAAATGAGTAATTGACTCTGAATTTGTATTCTAAATAGATCTTTTTTTTAAACCTATCCTTGACTTAATTATACAAAATAATAAAAAAAATATCTCACATGATCCTATAGTACTCTTACAATCTAGTATGTCTAAAGAGATTGGCTCCTATCATTCACCTAAGAATGAGCACTTTTGAAGAATAGAAACAACTATAATCATTTTATAATATTAGTTTTCTTCTTTCATATAAAGCATAGGAAAGCATATATTAAGCAAGTAAAGTATGCAGGTTCAGTTTAAGCTCACGGGTTATGTTATATGAATAAACTTATTTAATAATTAAATTAATTATAAATTAATTTGAATTAATAAATTAATTACAAATATAATTTAATTATTAATCATGTTTAACAGATCAATTTGATTTTGATTTGAATTTATTTTTATTTAACCCAAACTTGCTAAATTTTTGACAAGTTCGAACCATAATTATGAATTGTGCTAAAATTGCAATCCTAAATTCTTGATACTTCTTGCTTTTCCAATCATAATCACAAATTTGACATTAAGGAGCATTTTACTAGGAAATTAGAAAAGAAATTTGAAATTTGAAATATGCAAAGAACAAAGAACTTAAAAAGAATTATTGTAATTAAATATTAAAATAAAAAGATAATATTAAGAGATACATTTGAAAAACCAGCTACAAGAGAGAGAAATAAAATAGAAGCAATGTAAGAGGTATTGCAACCAACACAAATAGGTAGCACATCAAATTAGCTGGCATATATATATTTTTTATTAATATATTGTCGAAGGATTATAGATTAGTGCTGCAACTTGTTAACCTAAATATGATCTCAATAATTTTATGGGCCAATTAATCTTCAATATTTTGAAGAATGCTGATGGTTGACACGATGCTTATATTACCGCAAAACATATCCCAAATCCAGCCGTTGGACTTCGGGAGCCCAGACTGCCGTCAACGATCCACCGTTTAGAAGCCGGCGTTCTCCCGTGCGCTCCGCTGCCGAGAGTCGCTGCTACTCGACGAGTTTTATTACAAACCGTCGCTCCCCTCCGCTAAATATAAAAGGGCCAAGGAAAAACCCTCCACCGAAATTCCAAAATTACCCCTCCCCACCCTCGCACTCCCCTCCCCCTCGCCCTCCCCCCTCGCCCCCCTGCTCCTCTAATATGGGCTCTGCTTCTCCGCCATGCCGTCGCCCTCCGCCCCTCTCCCCCTCCTCCTTGCCCCTTGTCGCCCCTCTATTCCTTCCTCTCTTCCCGTCCCAAACCCTCGCCCCCGCCCGATCTCCGCCCTAATCCCCCTCCCCCCGCCCATCCCGCAGGATTCCCTTATGCCCGCCGAATCCCCCGTCGCGCCGCCCCCCAGGGACGGATCCGCGCCCGAGGAGCAGCGGCAGCCGGAGCAGCCCGCCCGCAAGCCCCGCTTCCCCAGGGCCTGCACCGCCCGGCCTGCCTCCGCCCTCAAACCGGCCGGCCCCGCCGCCGAGCGCCGGCCAGTCACCCGGCGAGAGAAGAAGGAACGCCAGCAATGCAACCGCGTCATCACCCCCCTCGTCAACCCCCCGCCCCCTCGCAGGGCCCGCGCTGGGAGCTCCGCTCCATGTGGGAGCTCGCCTCCATCCTCAACTTCCTCCATGTGAGGGCGAATCTCACCCACTGACTTCTTGTTCTTTTCTTGCTCTGAGGTTTTCTTAGTGCCGTCTTGCTTATTGTTCTTCGGGGTGTTAGGTTTTCAGACCGCTTGTGAACATCGCGGCTGAGTTCTCGGCAGAAGAGCTTGAGACGGCGTTGATCACGCCCAACAGCACCCTGGATGACATACACATGCCTCTGCTAAAGGTTCGTTCCAAGAAAAAATAGAAAGTTCTGATTTTGCTTTGCTGCAAAGTCTGCAACTCTAGACCGGTGCTGGACTCTGGGTTTTACAAGAAACCATTACAGCTCTTTTTAATTGATACCTGAGTAGCATTGAATAAAATGAGGTTTTGATGATGATATATTTATTCCTGCAACCAATGGTAATGGAGTGAATCCGTGCATACCCATGGCAGTATAAGTCCTTAATGTAGATGATAATTGTAGAGGTTGCTTTATATTTTGTGCTTCCTTGCTGAGACATGAATCTGCAAATAAAAAAAGAAGAAATTTTTCAAAGAAGCTGAAGGTCAAGGTTGCCCTGCCATGCATCAGACTGCATCATGAAGCTTCTGTATTCTCATTTACACGTATCATTATTTCTGTTTGTCCTAAATATGCTATACTATGCATGCCTTCATAGCGTTGATTGGTAACTTCTCTTTTGATTGCTGCTTTGCTCAATTGTCATTAAGATCTTTAGAAGCATTTAATTTCTGCTAATTGTGAATTGTTCCTTCTCCCTGGCTGTTCTTTTATCAACTATACATATTTCATCAGGTATGAAATGCGTTCCTCTGTTGTCTTGCAGTTTTAGTGACAATTAGGTTTTGGCTTTTATACCATCTTGTAGAGTAAAAAAATGGATAGAATGCTAATCATAGAACATGATTATTAGCATCATCATATTTCCTATTCTGCATCAAGGTTTTTGTGCATGGAGTGGTCAGGAATGTCTTGTGTACTTGCTTGAGCATTGGATTTGGACTGTACCATTGATAACTCATGTGTCCAGAGTATCATTGTCAATCTTGTCTTGTTTAGAAGATCTGGGATTTTAAAAGGTGACACCACTTCCAAGCTAAATTAATCTAGCTTGTTTAATCAGTTTAGCTAACTTTATTGATTATGGCCTAATGATGTCAATCATTTACAAGATGTGTTCATGAAATGAAATTGTGTCAATTTTGCTGATCTTCTTCTTCTTCTTTTTCTATCTTGGATCAATTGCCTAGAAGATAAACATAGATAAAGACATATTTTTGTATAGGTGAAGCATTATGGAGAAGTTACATTTGCAACTTTTAAGGGAAGATGTCATAGGACAACATGGCTATAATATTGTATGTTTCAAAGTGTTGGAGATTAAAAAGGATTCCAATAACACTGTCGAGAAGCCACTAAATGATAATTTTTAGGTGGATGGATGAATTACCAATTGTTCTCCATTAATAGAAGAGACACTTAAAGTTGCCAATGTGGTATTAAAAAAGCTTTATTTTCACTTATTTGTAAGTCATCATGCATTCCCCTGTCTCTATCAAATAGAAACCTTTAATACCTCTCACAAGATTCCTATCATTCTGTGCTCTACTACTACCAAGTAACAACTGCATAATTATGGATTTAATTTGAAATCTGAGTTATGTTTATGTAATTTTCTTTCTTTGTTTTTTTTTTAAGTGCATGATTTTTTGAATTTTTAGTTTTCCTGGTACTTCTAGTGGTAAGAATTTAAAAGAAGATCTATGAGAGTTTGCTTATGATGTCACTTGACCTCTTGTTTATCGGATGAAAAAAGGGGACAATCTTGTTGAAAAATTGTGCTCATATCTTGTGCAAATTATGTTGGTATATTCAATTGCTTGTATGCTTTTTTTTTGTGTGTATTCCATCACCTATTCTTCTCTACAATTGTTGCAAGTTTAATATTTTTTTTTTTGACTCCTACATTATAATTTTAGTATGTACTGATGTCAGTCAATAGACCATTGATTTAATGCAGTTGCTAGATTCAGTTCTGGTTTAGTTTCTGATGCTATAAAAAAATGGGCTCTGCCACTTCCATACCTTGCTGTGAACTGTACAAGCACAGCCTGATGACTCCAGGTTTAGATTGTAAGTTATGTACAGGCTTTAACATGGAATCTTGTTGTCTTTCCTATTTTTGCACATTTATAGGCTATCCCTCCTGTTACCCGTATGGCTCTGGGGCGTGCAACCTGGGTTACAGTGTTGTGCAGGAAGTTAAGAGATTGGTGGCACTGGGTATGGAGCATAAATGCTTTGGTCAGATGAAATGATTATAAAAAGTGATTATTCATTAATATATGAGCTAAAAAACCTAATATTGCAGGTTGCTGATGGTGAGATACCAATTGTTGCATCACATGGGTGAGTAATTCAAGCTTCTGGAGCCAAGTATATTGAAATGTATATATCAACTGATGTTTTCTGAAATCTCTACTTGTTTAGGGTGGAGGTTGAAGCATACAAGACTCTTGATCCTGGGACCCGTGTAGTGATTTTGAAGGCACTATGTGACATCCGTGTTGAGGTGTTTCTTAACTGATATTTCTCCAATAGCTTTCTTGTATTTCAACAACCATATAAATCAGCTGTGTACATCACAGTTTTCTATCTCTTTTGTGTCTCTCTTGGTTCTTGTGTTTAAACCTGTATGTTCTACGGGTTATGTGCTTTCCTTGTGTTAAAACTGGCTTGGTTTTGTGTTCATATTATTTTAACATCCAATTGAAGTTTGTTATGTGAAGCTAATTATAGTGATGTAATAACTTGTAAATATGAATATAAAACTCTCCTTCTGTTGGAAACAAGATAATATATTGTGACTATCTTAGCATTCCATGTGGCTGTAGTTGTAGTTGTAAAATTACCTTGAAGTTTCTAGATTTTGTTAAGGTTCTATCTAAATATTACTCCTTATTTATTATTACTTGTTAGAGAAATATTACCTTTTGCAGAAATTGTAGCAACTTTTTTGGTTAATTAACATACTCATGTTCTATAAAACTAAATCTGGATTAAATGCTAAGTTAGAGATTTGGATAGAGGTTTTACAATCTTAGGGTTTCAAGATTAGTAGAACTAAGACTGAATATATGAAATGTAATTTTAGTGAAAGTAGAAATACAAATGGAGAGACAATAAGATTGCAAGTCAAGAGATACCAAGGAGTAAAAAATTTAGGTATTTGGGATCAATTATTCAACAAGAAGGTGAAATAGGTGAAATATGAATCATAGAGTTAAAGCAGGATGGATTAAGTGGAGTGTTTGAAAGTATTGTATGATCGACGCATCCCATTAAAATTAAAAAAAAATTCTATAAAACTACTATTAGGCCAGCTATGCTATATGGAACAGAATGTTGGGCAATACTGAAACAATATGTGAATAATTAAGTGTAACAAAATTCGCATGTTAAGATGGATATGTAGTAAAACTTTAAAAGATAAATTAGAAATAAACATATACGAGAAATGATAGGAGTAGCTCTAATTGAAGATAAAATGGGAGAAAACGATTAAGATGATTTGGATATATACAACGAAAACTTTTAAATGCTCCAGTTAGAAAGAGTGATCTTTTAATAATCCATTGTAATGATAGAAGTAGAGATAGACCTAAACTGATATGGACAGAAATAATTTAAAAAGATATAACTATTTGTAATTTGAGTGTGATTGAGTCTTGAATAGAGCAGAGTGGAGGAAGCAGATTCATGTAGCCAACTCCATGTAGTTCGAAAAAGGCTTAGTTGAGTTGAGTTTAACATACTCATGTTTTGTTTCATTAGTTTGTTTTTTAAAAGTTCTTTTGATTTATTTCTTTTTCCTTACTTTCCTTTCATAATTTTGTTTCTAATGGCTTTCAGTATCACCTAGTGATATTTAGATCTTGACTAAATTTTAAACATTTTGCTCTTCAATAGTTAATTTGAACCCAATTGTAAAATTTTACTTCTAACTTAAGTTTTTGAGTTTAATATATAAAGAAGAAGATATAAACCCAGTTGATTAAGATGTTGATTTGCCCATACAGATAAAAGAGGATCATTTGCTTATATATTGCACAACCATGTATTTGGAAAGAATTTGGCAGAGGCTCTGGATCTAAATCAGTTGATTTGGTTATAGAAACCATCAATATGAGATGTTGGTTCCAACTGAAGGATTGATGGGGTGGCAATGCCTTGATCCTTAAGAGTTAAAGGGACCATGGAAAAACTTATCAGTAACAAGAAATAAGAAATATGGTATTCTGGAAAAATACATTAAAATAGATAAAGTAGATAAATGAGAAAGAACAATAACTAATTTAGGAGCATATTATATTTTTCTATTTTGGGACATAACAATACCCTTTTCCATAAGAATTCTATTTAAAGTTGACAGAAGTGAAAGAGATGCTGAAAATTTGATGGCAAGCATTAATTTCTGCATATAGATTTAGTGTTTTGTCAGAGAAGTTTATTAGCATTTGGTATATGCAGTATACGTGATTTGTGGATGGCTGTGATGCTGTCTTATATGATGTATCTAGCAGCAAGATGTTTCTCATGGTCAGTTTTGACCACAGATTACCACTATCTTTTCTAATTATATGAAAAATGTGGTAAATGATTACATTTGTGGGCATGACTCCATCGGTTGATTTAGCACCTCTTACCTGTATCCACTATCCAAGACTCTTCCTTAGGATTTTCACTATACCAATCCTCTTTCGATCAGTTGAGAAACAGACCCTTGTACCATTACTTTTCTTAAGCTTAGGAGGAACCTTACAATTCTTTTCTCAGACTAAGAATAAATCCACTCTTTTCTTTTCATGGGCTCTTAGAAGGAACTCAACACTTCTTGAATAAGAGAAGAAACAACTATCACTCTCTTAAAAGAACGGAGATTTACAATTGAAGCACTAAACTTAGGAGGAGAGGATTTGGCACTATAAGGCTCAAGAACAAGTCATCCTAAACTTTCTTAATGATTTTTCACACAAAACCAAGGCCTAATCCCTTCTAATTCATGTTTTAAACAAGTGCCTAAATCTATAAGTTATAGAAATATAAAAACTAGCCGTTAAGGACCAAAGGGCTCTCTCCACCGATCATCTAAACTAGTTGTTATGGTTGTCAAATAGGTCTGCAGTTGATTGCTAGGGCTAGGGTCGATTGACCACTAGCTCTAGGCTGGCCGATTGCTTTAGCCTACAGTGGATGACTGCCCAAAGGCCATAGAGCCTATTTTGAGCATTGTTTTCTGGCATGTTGTTGTGATCAATCGCACCCCTATTCTGATCGAGCGCTCATGTTATGTTTGAATTTTTTAGTTTACTTTCAAGTTGTTTCAATCCAAAACTATCCTAATTGAATTTTAGTGATTCATGGCCTTGTGCAATTGCCCTTCTACCAACTTTTACAATAAAGTTCTTAGGAGAAATAAAATTATTATTGGAACCTTTCCTTCATATCGGTTAAATGTTGATTTGACCTTGCTTCAGCATCAATTTGGAATCCTTCCATGTTTTTGAGTTCCTTTCAAATCAAATACTTGTTGAATGAAGTTTTAGTCATGTTTCGGTTCGTACCGATCATTATACTTGTCTTCAACACAAATTAAAGCATTGTATTAATCCTCAATTAATGTTTTTGTTATCATCAAGACATGTATTGATAGAAATAAGATGATTATCATCAAAGAACATACATAATAGTATAAAAAAATAGATATGTACTATTGGCTAACATTAGCTAATATGTACTTTGATAACAATTATTGCCGATCATGATCTATCAACAAAATATGAGGACTTATGACAAAATATCCATCAAAGTGTGAAGAAATATAAACAGGAGGAACAAAGTCAACTAGATACTCCTAACAAGAAAATATAAACAAATTATTGCTGATTTTTTGGCGTGCCTGTCTATAGTTCAACTAGATATTCCTAACAGAGATAGGCTGCAGATTAAGAGTGTTTGTTTATCAGGCTCCATTTGAAGAGGATGAAATTGGAAAAGAAAGAAGAGCTGTGGGTAAAGTTGAGTGCAAAATAAGAGTTGACTCTCTGATGGCAGTGGAGTCACGGTCACAAAGTCATGTGAATATGAACAAATTTGGACCTCATCATGATTGTAATTCATGAAAGATTATGAGCTGCTGCCCCATGTCATTTCATTCATAAATTTTTTAAAAGTAATCAAAACATTTATATTGCTGATATCTTGCTTGAATTCTTTAAGATCTAATGCTCTTTGTTTCCTATTGTTTTTGGGTGAAACCTCTTAGCTTTTCTGAAAGTAAACATATTTACTTAAATGCCTTAATATACAAAATCGAATATTAGCAATTTGAAATCATATTAGAAAATGAAAACAACAAAAAATATTGTCTAAAACTTGTTTAGCACGTCATTACTGTACCAGGGAAACAACTTGGGTGGTTTAAAAGGGTTAAGTGGTTGGTTAAAAGAGTTAAGTGCTAAACCATATTCAATCCGATTTCTAAACTTCCCAACCTCAAACCAAGCAGATCAATCCTGAACCCTGACCAATTTCACAATTTCGAACCTGAACATAACTTAGGTTGTCTGGTCAGGTGGGTTTGGTTGTCTGTCCAGGTAGCTTGGCTTCCTCCAGCTTGTTTTGGTTGGTTGGTTTGGAAGAAATAGTGGCTAAACTCGGGTTGAGTCAGGTTGAGAGGAAGATGGTTTAGAATTGAGTTTGGTTGCTTGAGCCTTCAACCTAAAGCCAACTTGATGTCAGGTTGATATGTGCCAACCTAGATCCCACGTAGCTGAGTAATGCGTAGGCCCAACTCAATCTGAATTATGCAGGTTTGCTCAGGTTGCCTTCGTAACCCTGCCTACGTTGCACCACTGTACTTTTATCTGTCAATTCTGTTTCCGAGTGACTGATTCAAGCCGACCACCACACAAAATAACGATGATATGAAAAAATACACTTCTTTGAATCCTTTTCAAGGCACCCTATTTCTTGTTATACTTGTTGGTTGATGAAGATATGTTTGGTTATCTATCAAAATATTACTTTGCATACACCAGGTCTTGTATTGAATTACAGGTCCTTGATCGTTCAGCTTTTTTTTTTTATTGTCTCTATTGCTGTTTTTTCCACCTCTCTTTTCCACTGGAAAATCTGCTTACATTGTAGGCTAATTTGGTCAATTAAGCCAAGGAAAAAGTTTCTTCTTTCTGGTCTAAAGTTAAACTAAGATTTGCTGATTGAAATGTGCGTGCATGTGCGTGTAAGAGTATATGTCACTTAATTAGATTTACTTTTTATTCTTAAATTACTCATTGAGGTGATGGTTTAACTGTTTCTTGGATATGTTTCTTAATGTTCATTATTTGTGCCACTTAAATGTGTTCACGTGATGCTGGAATGGTTGACTTCTGCTTACACATTTTGCAGCAAGAAGATATTCGAAATTATATAGATGATTCCTTAAAACATGGCATTCAGCTTTCAGTATTTCGCAAAGATCGGATTGGGGGTGATTCACATGGGGTTTCATATTGGTAGCTTGACTAAATCTTCATGGTTATGTTTTAAATTGTGTATATCACTATCTACAATTGCTGAGAACATTTTCATGTTGCATGCAATATGATCAAGAACATTTGGTTTCTTCAACCATCTTAACTGTAGGTATGAAGATGATCCCATTATTGGTCATCGATTGTATCGTGGAATTAGACGAGTTGAGATAAAGAAGGCAAAGGGGAAGGGAGTTGCACCTCCTCCGCCTGCATCTTTCCACTGGGAAACAGTTGCAACAAACTTGGATGAATTCCTAGAAGTTTCTGTGAGTTTCTTTATTTGTATTGCTTCGGAGTTTTTTTATTTATTGTCTCTGTTTTGGTGCTTAGTTATATATGTGCTATTTTTGGTGATACAGCCATATATAATGTGTCATTAAATGATGTATCCAACTTCGATGCAAACATGTACACCTTTGGAGCTGAATAAAGAAAACTTCATTATATTTTGAACAGGCAAACTTGATTTTGCTTTTGTGGCTTCATGATTGATTGCAGTCTCATACTCCACTTTTCATTTGTATAACCAATGTAGGTTGAATTGTGAATTGGTATTGAACTGGTGCCAAACCAAATTGCATTGGTAGCATATCGATGGTTCAGACTGAATTGCAATTTTTTGCAATATTTCTTTACTTTTTTCATATTGTTTATTTTTTATTTTTATATGTGATATATGAGGCCGAGAGCCTCCCATGAGTGCTCAACCTCTCTCTTCTTTTCTGCTATGACCTCTCATGTTCTCTAAGTGACACAATAGGAGAAGTCCTGCACTGCACGGGCTGATTGGCCGCGTGCGTGTGCGGCCGCATGTGTGGTGCACAAAGGACAAAATTGTCCTTGGCCATGCGTGGCTGCACACGCGTGCGGCCAATCATTGCGCGCGGTGCACAAAGACCTTTTCAATACATTATAGTTTGGATTTTAAGAAATACCTTTTAACATTATGATTTTATGCCAAGTTTAATTTTATTGTTTTGATGAGTGTGAGGTCTATTATTATGATATTGTCTAGATTCAAAAACTTTGTAAGTTTGATCAAATGTTCACCAAAGCCTTATAAATTATATTATAAGATAATTTTTTTTGATATTTTATTTTTTTTATTATTTCTAAGTTAAATTGATTTTTAGGATTTTTATGTAGAGTTGAAGTACCTTAACTTGATATTTGCTAAACCATGTTTTTTTGAAATTCTCTGAATTTGTTTTTGAAAGGACGATTTGACTTTTTATTTTTAAGAATTTTGATTGTTCTGATATTTTTGTTGAATTCAAATGAGAGATATTTTTTATTTACATGAGAAATCCTAAGTAAATAGAAAGAAAAGAGGAGAGAGGATGTGAGTTTACATGACACTCAACACAACCCCCTACCTGAAAACCACCCAAACAGGATTGAATCGGGCAATTCGGCAGGGTTCAGACTGGTTCACATCAATTTGGGGTCTGTATTGAATTGAAATGCAAAATCAAACTGTTTTCTGATCGGTTGGTTTGGTTTTGCTTACCATGTGTGTAGCCAAGCTACTTGTTTAGTAATGATATTTCTGTTTAATGGGTCATGGTGAGCTACATTAAACCTCGCATTTCATGATGCTGATGAACTATGAGGGCCAAAAGTTCTTATTATATGGTTGCTTGCCTCCGAGATAATCTAACTTCCATTTTGACTCATCAGAATTGTATGGTTTTCTAAAATATCTCTTTCTATTGAAGCCTTTCACATGCACTCTTGTATCTGTTAATTGTTGATGCATATAAGAACTTTCAAGAAGATCTATTTAGATTGTCCTACTAAAGTCACATTTCTCTCTTGATTTTCTACATAAATCAAATCTTTACAAATATTTCCGACCAAACAATTTTGATGAGCTCCTTAAACTATTATTGGCTCAATTATGAATTCTTCATCATTTAAATGTCATTTGTTGTTCATGTTGATGATTTCTGTTTTTTATCATCTTTCCCGTGTGGTTAGTATGTGCAATTTGTGTATGATATTTTTTGCCTCTCTGCTAGTTTGAGTTTTTCCCTTGCTGAATTATTCCCTAGCATCAAACCTTTTTTTCCCTTCACTTTTTATAAGGTTCTATGTCTATGGCGATACTGGCTTATGGAAACAAGGCAATTGATGATTTATGCAAACTATCATGGGCTATAATAAATTTATTTTAAACTTTGATAATGATTCTTTTGAAAAACACTATTTCTAATATTATATCCTATGCTTAAGTGAGAAATGTCAACTTCTTTCATGTGTTGGCCATTCAAATGAGATGGTCTTTTTCTGCATCTAGAATGCAATTTACTCTTGTACCATCAGTCATGGCCACTGACAACCACTGTTTTGCATGAACCATTTATGTTGCTTGATAGTTCATCCTTTATTTTTATGGAACTGTGCTTCAAATGGAAAATAAAAATAATTCTGCCTCTTTTTTCCACCACACATTTTTTAGCATCATACTGATTACATGCATTAGTTCTTCTGCTGCTTTGTTCTTCTTATCTACTGCAGTAACAGAGTTATTCACAATATTACGTTTAGTTTCTTTAAGTTTTATTTTTTTATTTTTTATTTTTTGTGCTTTCTCAGGAGAAACTTTTTTCAAGTACAAATAGGACAGAAGCCTCAGTTGGGAAGAAATTAAAGATCGATCTTCTTCCAGAGATTGAGAAAATTCACAAAGTATATGACTCGTCTTCTGCTGCATTTATTCATGAACTTTTGTTACAAAATAATACATGTGTAGACAAAATACTAGTCATAGTTATTGCTAACATAACACAAAATTTCATTATTCATTCAGAGGAAAGAGAGACTATTGAAAAAGCAACAGAGAGAAGCCCTCCTTCTTGATAGCTTTTTGGCTGCAGACGGGATGTTGTCAGGTCGCTCCCTTCGTGATAGAAAACCTGTCACCTACACTTTTGGTAAGAATCTGAAGTTAGAGAATTATAGCAGAAATCTCAGGTTTATAAAAAATAGAATATTTGATATAGAAATATATTTTCATTCATTGATTTTGTAGTTTTTTCCTATTTAATTTTGGCTTTGTTTCTTTTCCCTATTCATTTTTTAGCATCACTATGTTTTACCCTTCCAACAGTCTCATGTTCTAAACAAATAATCCCTGATGTGATATAAGAGAAAGAATCAAGATTTGCATAACAATGAAAGAAGAGTGCATTTACTGAGCTGCCCTCATAGTTTGAGCCTTGCATAGAAATTTCGAGCCACTTTGGACCATGTGTTATACAAATAGAGACATTCCATGCATTTTCACAAAACATTGCATGAGTAGACAATTCTTCTTGCTTCAATTCTGCTAAATATGATTTCAATGATCCAGAATGCTTTTTGACCATTCATTGTAGGTCATGAGTCCCAAAACAAGAATTTTAAGTGGATCAAGAACTCTCACAAAATAGTTTTGTCGTTTGAAAATATGAACAACTCAGTTTAGTTTCACTATAAATTTTAAAACCAAAATACAAAATGTTTTGGTTCCACTTGGAATTTATATAGAGCCTACATGGTTACAGAGTTTTGACTGCTGGCCTAAGGGCCATATTTGAGTATAGGAAAATGCGCAAGTTTTAGTTATCTGTTTATTTTTTTTAAAAATGTATTATTTTAGATTGGTAATTTCTAGTTTTGACAAAATTGCAAGCATGTCAATAACTGGATGCAAGAAAATCAAGAAAGAGATAATTTTTTTCGTGATTATAGTGATGTTTTGTGGTTTTTGAGTGATTATTGGCAGGAAAAAGAAGGGGTTTGTGGAGTGGATTGGTCTTTTGAATAGTGATTTGCAAATTTGAGGTTGGATCTAATGGATTTTGAGCTCAAATATATGCACATCCTCCTTTATAAATTTTGTACATCAATCCCTGTTGTTTGAAAATCTCATGAATCTATAACTAAAATTTGAATGTTATGTAAATTTCTAGAATATTTTATGAAAAATGTTGACATTGGTTTTTTTTTTTTCCTTTGTTTATGTATAAAGATGACATATTCTTTATACGTTGTAGGCTTACACTTTCATCGGCATTTAGATGTCATGTATGAGAGTGTCATTGCACGGCTGAAGGTCTAGTGGACTCTAGATAATGCAGAATATGCATTATAATAACTTTTATTTTGATTTTTATCACTTATTTCAAATTTTTTATCTTTTTTGAAAGTTTTATGCTGAAGCATTTGAAATAATACACCAAATGATCCTAAAAAATACAAAGTTTTCCATAATGATGTTTAGCATATTCTCTTGATTTGTTCAACTTAATTACATTTTATACTATTTTGAACTTTTTTGTTTTATATTTTTGGCTGAGTCTCTGAAACTCAAACCAAAACTACAAAGTTACCAAAACTGAAACTTAAGTCAATCAGCAGGTTTGAAACTGAAACTGAGTCTTTTGAACTTTGATGTAAAGCTTCATGAGTTGGACAGTTATTGCAATTTTTTTTCTTGCTTGTAGTATTCATGAATTGGATTCTTTTACTTGAAAGATTTATCATAAGGTGAGGAATTTATTGAAGGGGCTTTTATATGATTGCCTTACTTTGAATTTGAGCTATCCAATCTCTTCCCTTTGAAGGTTTGTTATCTGTCTTTTATGTTTATGTTTCTTGCTTTTTATTTTTTTCCCCAGTGATCAGAACTATTTCTGCATTAATTATATAAATGGATGTGGACTACTTGTGTTTAAGAATACATGATATTTGTAATTGTATGAATAGAAAGTTAGTTTGGGCGCTGAGGAAACAAGCACCAGGTTATGCAATTTTAGTATTAAATTTTATTGCATCATAGAATATATATATTTTAGTATTAGTTGTGAATTCACTTTTGTTTCTGTATATCCACATTATTGAGGGTGAGCCATGGTGCAATTGTAAGGTTGCTCCATTGTAGTCCACAGGCAGTTTCATAACACAGAAACAGCCTCTCCGAATGTGGGGTTAAGGCTGCATATATCTGACACTTCCCAAACCTTGCAATGACAAGATCATCATGCAA
Source organism: Calamus simplicifolius (assembly GCA_900491605.1). NCBI lineage: Eukaryota > Viridiplantae > Streptophyta > Magnoliopsida > Arecales > Arecaceae > Calamus > Calamus simplicifolius. The sequence goes on from UESW01003860.1 coordinate 2,054,299, forward strand.
TGAGCTGCCCCTTTTTTATATCGACAAATTAAATTAACAATATTTTCATTTCAAACAATTTTGCAGATGACTATGACCGATCAATTAATGAGGCTATAAAAATAACCAAGTATGTATCTATCTTACTCTGTCACCCTTCTTTCCTTGTTTGATGGCAATGTTGGCCTTATATGTATATCTTTTTATATAAGGAAAAGACAGCCCTCGCCGGAGCATGTTGTTAGAAGAGCAGTCAATTCAAAGCCCGAGGTATCGAGTAATGGCAGATTGAACGGTCCTTCACAAATTGATCAAGTCTCTTATGATGCACAGTCTCCAAAGTCAAATGATTATGAAGAAACTGATGCAGAGCAGCAGGCTGAGCCTCTTGACCGCAGGTATCTTTTGCTATCCATATATCTTCCTTGAGGTTTCTTGATTGTACCTAATTGAATGTCTTTTGGTTTACTGTTGAATTACCAATTCTAGCAATCGCCGGAGGAAAAGGCCTCAGAGATTCTCAGATGACTTTGTGGAAGCTGTTTCAGATGTTGATGCAGACTTTGATAGTGATGATGACATAGTAGGAGAAGCAGTGTATGATGAGGAATATCTTAGAAGCCGGAAGCAGAAGAAGGTGTCAAGTGGTTCAGAGGAGGATGAAGAGTACCATTGGGAGGAAGAAAATGCAGAAGATGAGGAAGAAGAGGAATATTCCTTGAGTACAAGTGAAGATTTGGAGGAGCAGAACCAATATAAAAGAATGCCAAGTCGAACTAGGCGGGGAACAAAATTAAGATCTGTTGATGAAATCCAGTCAGGCCTGAGACGCAGCAAGAGGGCCACACGCCCACGTATTAATTACCGACAATATGAACTGTCTGACACAGATACAGACTCGGGAAAGCCGGCCAATTCCAATGCATCAGAGGCACATTCAGATGCCACAAATGATCTGGAACTTTCAACGGCAAGTCAAGATTCTCAGGATGAGGAAGGTTGTGAAGAAATGACAGATCAGAAAAGTAATCATGAGTATGCAGAGGCTGTAGACAAAGAGCTGGACCAGTCAGTTGAAAAGATGGATAACCCTAGCCAAGATGGGGATGGTGTGCAAAGAAGACGATTCCTAGACCTGAATGAGCTTGCTCCAGGAACTGGTTTTGAGGATGGGCCTGCCACTTTGATGAAAGATGAAGACACGGACAACTTTTAAGCACTTAAAGAATGGTTGATTCCTCTCACAGCTATATGGAAGAACCGATTTACATTGAGTGCGGCATACCAAACTGAAATCTGCAGGGCTTTCTATAAGGGTATACGATAATCCTGATTTTGTTGGCTCATTAATGTGTTTCTTGAGGCTGCAAGTGTTATGAGGTGAGCAGGCAGATTCAAAGATTAAGCTGTCCATGGAGGGGAAATCTTGATGACAAGATCGGCAATTAGCTTCTTCACTGTCATCCTGAGTTTTTATTTGTGCTTGGCGATGATTTTTGAAGAAGTTCTGTATTGGTTGTCCTGTTCTGCACACCTGCTGTGCACAATGCACCTCAATGCTGGTCTATAACCAAATTTGTGAGATTTCAATTTGTTGCTTTTCCCTTTCATGCTGAGGCATTACGATTCGAATTTAGTCAAGGATGCATATCATATATATATATATAAACAAGGAAAGCAGCGCATCTTGTAACGGTTCATGTACCTCATATGTCTTTTAGGTTTATCTGAGTATTTGAAAACTTATCTTCTGTATGCCCTTGCTTGAATGGTCTGGGGCAGTCGATTTGAATTGGTCATCTCCCATTCATTAGCTATAGGACATTAGAAGCAGCGGTGATTTGGTGGACAAAATATTTCCCTGGTCATTTCTAGCCTTATTGGAAGTTACAGCGTCATCAGCCATATGATCTTTATACGGCTTAAGTCAGTTGTAACAGATCGCATGATGACAAGTTAGATGTCTGGTTTATTTCAAATGAGCTGTTCTCTGTTAGATGTTTTCTGAAGTAGTTCTACATTTTGTGTCTGGTAACATCTTTATCATAACTTCTAATTCAAGCTCAAATTTTGTGCAGTTGTTACTCTTTTAAGCAATTTCAGGTTGAAAAGGGACTCGAGAAACACCTGTTCTGTATATCCCTCAATGCAGTGTAACTCTGCCACTAGGAATGGGTGGCCTTGATTGCCAAGTGGGATTGTAAAATTCTGCTCTGTTTCTTTCTTTGTTTCTTTGTTTTTGTTTTTAGATGTTTTCGTATTCTTTAATTTTGATGGCGATGTTGTCCTTGCCCTTGATTTTTAAGTTGCTTATATTGTAGGTGTTAAGCATATCTTTAGAGTGCCATGGTTTCCGAAAAGTGATGTAGGGCAACTGACCCCCCTCTTTTTTCATTGTGTAATCAAAGAAAGTGGTGGTGATGGTGGTCGTTGTTGAACTGCTAGTTGTTGGTTCAAGGACAGGTCTAAAGTCAAAAGTGAGACGAGTTACTACCTTTTGATCTGGTCGCTCTCATGGTCCCCTATCACACGCTTCGTCTTGTGCAAAATATTTGAAAATGAATGTAGAGTTAACAATGTGACATCATTGATTATTTCGGAGCTAAACTATGTGACTTCTGATACATTAAGCAGCATGGCAGCCACAGAAATTAAAATGTCATACAGCTAATCCTAACCGGTTAAACTTATTATAATCCAATTTACCAATAAATCATGTCATATTGGCTTAATTCTCACAATGCTTGTTCTAATTGCTGAAAAACTATAAGTTTTCTGGCAACTCATGCCAACACCATGTGGATTTCCTTTATTTTATGATCACGAATTCTAGCTGTCCACCTGATAATAGCCGGCCATCGACTGAGCTGTAAAATTCTTTATTCACATTAGAGCTGGAATTCTCCACTGCCAGTTCAGGTATGTCGCTATGCCTGCCATAACATCCTAAAACACACAAAAGAAAAGAAAAACGAAGAAAAACTATAGCTGTATTCATAAATTAAACAATCTTCTCTGGATATAAACAGGGAGTGCAACTGTGAAACAAATGCAAAATCTACATCGGACACAAGAAACCATAAAGAATTAGTGGCTACATTTTAGTCCAAATTTAGGAACTTGAATAATTTTCATTGAGGCACATGTAAATTCAGAGAAAAATCACATCACTCTCAGTATTACAGCAACAAAACTTTGAACTCATGCTCCTTTGATGTCCATCATAGGCTGTAAGTCAGGCTTGGGCTGGTGCGTAGCTCCATCCACTTATCTGCCCTTTTTACATGTGGGATGAAACTACTCAAATGTACCATTATACCAATTTGTGAGATACAAACTCATGGATCCTTCCACTTCACTGATCATAGATGCTACTTGCACTGTCTTGGGCGGAAATTCTCCTCTGATAAGAGTGATACCATAAGATGCTCTAGCCTGACAGCACCAGGGCCTGGACGAAGGATCGTGGAGTTGCCCACAACTAGGCAAGGATCACTCCCATTTTCTCTACTCCCCACACACCATCCTCCTGGCACAAGCATCCCAGGGTCACGAGACAGCAGCTCGGCGTCTATGTTGTTGAGTACAGGTCATCATGGCGGAACTTGCGAGCGAATGGAGCTTTGCTGTCAATCATGCTTCTCATGTGCTTCATGGTGAGGTGGTGAGGGTGTTGCTTTGGTGGGTTGTCCCATGATATGAAATGAAGGTCGTGGTTGACAGTGGTGTTGCGGAACTCCTGTGCATTGCAGATGACAGTGTGAAAGTAACCTTCAGGTGAGGAGAGGAAGTTAGCATAGTACATGAGAACAGTTCGTGGGAGGTTATCCCAGCCCCATATGCAATAGTCGATGAAGGAACGGGAAAGTGCCATCCATGCAGAACCTGCAATGGAAAAAAAAAAAGAGAGTGGCTTCATGATTGACAATTCTTCAGTACATCTGGTGGTTTTGCAAATGAATATAATATTTATCAGTGAATAAAAAGCAATATTGTTTTCAGTGAGTGACAAACCAGACATTTGTAGCCCTGCCCACTCTTTCGACAGAACAACTAAATTGGTGTGGACCTAAAGCAGGGAATGATTTTTTTCCTTTTTTTCTCTTTTTTTGGCTCATCTCTTAAAAGTGTTTAGCTAGCCCCCACTAGTAACTGCAGAATTTTAGTCACCAATATCCTGATATAATGGGCATTTAGAATGAGGCGATCTCTGTACATGTCAAACTTAACTGACACCTCAATATATGGCCAAACTTGGTCGCACACAATGTTCCATGAAGAGCTAAGATTTCCCAACATAGTAACTCCAGGTAACCAAATTACTCGCAATCTGATTGCCACTGGTTATCACCAATTTAATCCAACAGAAAACATAGGGGCTATGTAGATGCTTGGCAACCATATCTGTGTGGTATCTCCCATATCGGTTGGAATTAGTTGACAAGAGGTAAAAAACAAGAGAAACATGATAGAGAAAATGAGTCCATCAATTTTGTAATCCCAGAATTTTCAGAAACAGCAATTGATTTGAAGAGAATCCTCTAGTAACCAAAATGCTAAATTAATAAAATGATGCTTAGGATTGACTACCTTGGTCAACGAGTTAGGAAGAAGATTAAAAGGTTGAGTCAACATGCTCAATATAGGATTGGGAGTAAGTTCATGATACCCATGCTTGAAACGGCAGGAAGTCAAAATGTGGACAATCTTCTTAAGGTCTCCTATGATGGGCAGATCAAGAGTTATAACATCATAAAGTCAAGGATTACAATTGAACCTTGGTGTTCTCAAGAATTCTTTGGGACAAATATGATACTTAACCATTTTGTATCACCATGGTAAACATACCATATAAGGTAAGCTTTGTTGCAATGGTAAGGTTGATCAATTGTAACCTGAAGGTCATAGGCTCAAAATACTGAAATAGCTTCTTTACATGCGAAGATAAGCTAGATACATCTAATCTACCCTAAATCTGCAATGGTGACAGCGTCATGCACCGAGCCCATCATGCACTGGGCCACACTTTTTTTAAGGTAAACATAGCTGTGCAAAGAGGGAAGAACACTCTAGGTTTGCTTGGAAATCTCAACTAAAACCAAAAATTATTTGAGAAACTACTAATGTCTTATTGAGAATTTGGAATTGTCATAATTGTGACAGAAATGGAACTTCAAACACAGAGGAGGGGGGGGGGGGGAGAGAGAGAGAGAGAGAGAGAGAGATCTCCATATGAGATGCAACAATAATAAAGCCTTAATATCACTTCCTCGCATATCATTTTAGTCTACCTCTACCTCTTTGTTTTACATGCGTCAAAGTTTACATATCAAATTACTCCTTCGTACATGTGCATCTTTAGATATACATTCCATATGTCCAAACCATCTAAGTCATCCTTTCTTCTAATTTGTCCTCAATTGATGCTACCTTTACCTTTTTACAAATGATTTCATTTTTTATTCTATCTTTTCTTGTATCACCACATATCTTAACATTTTTATTTCAGTCACATTCATCGTATCGATATAATTTCCCAGTTATCCAATATTCTGCACCATATGACCATCCAATAAATTTTTTCTTCAACTTGGTAAGTACTCTCAACTCAACTCATCTAAGCCTTTTCCCAACTATATGGGGTCGGCTACATGAATTTGCTTCTTCCACTATGCTCTATTCAGGACCAAGTTGATATTTAAATTACAATAATTATATCTTTTTAATTATTTTTGTCTATGTTAATTTAGGTCTACCTCTACCTCTATCCTTACCATGGATTATTAAAAGATCACTCTTTCTAACTGGAGCATCTAAAGGTCTACGTTGTATATGTCTAAACCACTGTAATCGATTTCTCTTATTTTATCTTCAATTGGGGCTACTCCTATCATTTCTCTTATATGTTTATTTTAATTCTATCTTTTAAAGTTTTACCATATATCCATCTTAACATATGCATTTTTGTTACGCTTAATTTATTCACATTGTTTTAATATTGCCCAACACTCTGTTCCATATAGCATAGCTGGCCTAATGACGATTTTATAGAATTTTTCTTTCAATTTTAATGGGATGTGCCGATCATATAATACTCGCGAAGCACTCCTCCACTTAATCCATCCTGCTTTAACTCTATGATTCATATCTTCATCTATTTCACCTTCTTGCTGGATAACTGATCCCAAATACCTAAATTTTTCACTTCTTGATATCTTTTGGCTTGCAATCTTCACTGTTTCTTCATTTGTCTTTTTACTCCCACTAAAATTATATTTCATGTATTCAGTTTTAGTTATACTAATCTTAAAACCTTTAGATTCTAAAGCCTTTCTCCAAATCTCTAGCTTAACATTTACTCTAGATTTAGTTTCATCAATCAACACTATATCATCTGCAAATAACATATACCATGTGATAGCATTTTGAATATGTTTGGTTAATTCATCCATAACTAATACAAAAAGATACAAACTTAACGCAGATACTTGATGAAAGCCTACTGTAATTGAAAACTCACTAGTTTCTCCTATTGTTGTTTTAACAATAGTTATTGCTTTATCATATATATCTTTTATCAATTCTATGTACCCTTTGGTAACTCCTTTTTTTCTCTAAAACCTACCATATTATTTTCTAGGTACTCTATCATATGCTTTCTCTAAATCAACAAAGATCATATGAAGGTCCTTTTTTTTCCTATATCTCTCCATCAATCTTCTTAATAGATAAATAGCCTCCATGGTCAATCTTCTAGGCATAAATCCAAATTGATTATTTGACACCAAAGTTTCAGCTCTTATTCGATCTTCTATTACTCTCTCCCATAATTTCATTGTATGACTTATTAGCTTAATCCCTCTATAATTTGTACAGTTTTAAATATCTCTTTATTTTATATATAAATATAATATATTTTTTTCAATCATTCGGCATTCTTTTAGTTGCTACAATCCAATTAAATAAATTGGTTAACCACATGACTCTAATTTCTCCTAAGCCTTTCTAAACCTCAATAGGGATCGCATCTGATCCTAATGCCTTTGCATTTTTTATTTACTCAGCCTTTTTAACCTCAAGCATGCTAAATCTATGAAAAAATTTATGTTCATTTGTTACTCCTACGTTATACATTTTTCTACCCTTAAATTTACTAAATTATTTTTATTTAATAAATTTTAAAATAACTTTTCCATCGTTCTTTTATTTTTTTTTTTACTAAATTCTTTCATCTTCATCCTTAATACATTTAATATAGTCAAGATCTTTTATTTTCTTTTCTCTTAGTTTTGCTAGTTTATATAGTCTTTTTACCTTCTTTCGTATCTAGTTTATTATATAAATCATCATAGGCTTTAACTTTGGCATTACTTACTGCTTTTTTAGCTTCTTTCTTTATCCCTATACTTTTTAAGACTTTCTTCGTCCCTAACCTTTTGTCAAATTTTATAGTTTATCCTTTTAAGCTTGATGGCAGCTTAAACTTCTTTGTTCCACCACCAAGTTTCCTTTCCTACTAATCCTACTCCTTTTAATTCTCCTAAAATTTTTTATGCATTTAGAACTTGGCAAGTACTCTATCATCACAAAATATCTTAGTTGCACTTCTCAATTTTATCCAATCTACTTTAATTATATGAACAACATCATCCCCAATCTCCTTCCTCATAAGTAATTGACCTTCAATATTAAAAATGATCACTTTCAAAAAGTTCATGATTCTCAATTTTAAGTTTGCATTCAATCTCTAGTTTTAATCATACTAAATTTGATTCTAATGTATTCTAGTTTTGCTCTACTTAATTTAAACTTTTAGATTCTAATGCATTTCTCCACAATTCTAACTTACGATTAACCTTAGCTTTAGTTTCATCTACCGGCACTATATCAACTCAACTCAACTCATCTAAGCCTTTTCCCAACTACATGGGGTCGGCTACATGAATATATTTCCTCCACTCCTCTTTATTTAGGACCAAGTCGATATTTAAGTTATAAATAATTATATCTTTTTTAATTATTTCTGTTCATATTAGTTTAGGTCTACCTCTACCTCTATCTTTACCATAAATTGTTAAAAGATCACTCTTTCTAACGGAGCATCTAAAGTCTACGTTGTATATGTCCAAACCATCGTAATCGATTTTCTCTCATTTTATCTTCAATTAAGGCTACTCCTATCATTTCTCTTATATTTTATTTCTAATTCTATCTTTTAAAGTTTTACCACATATCCATCTTAACATACGTATTTCTGTTACACTTAATTTATTCACATATTGTTTTAATATTGCCCAACACTTTGTTCCATATAGCATAGCTAGCCTAATAGCATTTTATAGAATTTTTCTTTCAATTTTAATGGGATGCATCGATCATACAATATTCCCGAAGCATTCCTCCACTTTATCCATCCTGCTTTAACTCTATGATTCAATCTTCACCTATTTACCTTCTTGCTGGATAATTGATCCTAAATACCTAAATTTTTCACTCCTTGATATCTCTTGGCTTGCAATCTTCACTGTTTTTTCATTTGTATTTCTACTCTACTAAAATTACATTTATGTATTCAGTTTTAGTTCTACTAATCTTAAAACATTTAGATTCTAAAGCTCTCAAAATCTCTAGCTTAGCATTTACTCCAGATTTAGTTTCATCAAACAACACTATATCATCTGCAAATAACATACACATGGGATAGCATTTTGAATGTTTGGTTAATTCATCCATAACTAATACAAAAAGATAGACTTAAGACAGATCCTTGATGTAAACCTACAGTAATTAGAAACTCACTAGTTTCTCCTATTGTTGTTTTAACAATAATTATCTATCATACATATCTTTTATCAATTCTATGTACCTTTTGGTAACTCCTTTTTTTCTCTAAAACCCACCATATTATTTCTCTAGGTACTCTATCATATGCTTTCTCTAAATCAATAAAGACCATATGAATTATATTAGCATCTACCGATACTATATCATATGCAAATAATATGCACCATGAAATATCATTTTGAATACGTTTAATAAGTTTATCCATAATAAAAGTAAAAAGGCAAAGATTAAGAGTAGATCCCTAATGTAAACTTACTATAATAGAAAATTTGCTAGTATTAGCACTAATAGTTCTTGTACAAATAACTACTGCACTATATATATTTTTTATTAAGTTAATATATCTAACATATACTCTTTTCTTTTCTAACACCCACCATAAATTTTTTTTTAGAATTCTATCGTCCACTTTTTTTAAGTCAATAAAAATCATATAAATTTTTTTTTTTCTATACTTCTCTCCATTTAAGATATCATTAAAATAATTAATGATAGTACAATTAGATAGAAGGTAAGAAAACCAACTTGCTTGAAGCCAAAAAATGGAATATTTAATAAAACTAGTAACTTTATGCAATGGAGATGCATCATCATGAATGTAAGAAGAAATCACACAATTAGTAAAAACGAGTTAGAAAGCATCAAGAAAAATCAACCCGGAGATAGAAGTTAGTTTCTCGTTAGGAAATTAAGTTGAATGAATGATCTAGAAATAGTATATAGTAGGAAGAGGTTGAATCTATTATTATGATCTAGAAATAGTACTATAATAGGAAGAGGTTGAATCTATCCAGAATAATACTTACTTTTAATTTTTAGACTCCATTCGGAAATCTTAGCATGAGAGACAGCATTTTTTTTCTGCATAAACGTAGTAGTTTAGAAGCCGACCCCATTTAGTTGGGAAAAGGCTTAGATGAGTTGAGTTGAATTGAGCTGAGAAGTGTAGTAGTTTAGAATTCATGCAAAATGACACGAAACTACAATAAATCATTAAATTAAATTCAAAGATATGGAACTCTGCTTTAGAATCACTTCCTTGTAATGAAGTGTTCCAATTAAGAAAGCCCAAAAAGGAGGCCAAACACAGCATATAAAACTCTAAGGCAAGGTGATTAGTATATTCTGGGCAAGAGATGTGAAGAGATTTATTACTGGATACTCCTAACACAACATATGTAATACTTACAACAAATTGACATAAATATCAAAACACTTGTTACAGTAATTAGGTCTAGCATTTCTGAGTTTGACCTAACTTTCTATATTAAACAATAGCAAACAACATGGTAAGATTAAGAGGTCAGCAAAATCATCTCAACAATGTGGAAATAATTCATGTATCTCCAGATTACCGTGGTGGGAAGAGGGACAACTAGTTGGAACGTTAACAATATCTTACGTACAAAGAATATATATAAGCAGGCTGCTAATTGACCAGTTTGACTATGAAATAACTCAAATAACTTCAACGTGGCATAGCTATATCTCCAAATAAAGTAGTGATATCCAAAGAGCATGGGCTGTCCAAAGGTACTTAAGCATGAGATATGGTTTCTTATTGCAGCCTCTAGAATCTCACTCAACTAGTTTCCTTAAGTGTGATGAAAGTTGATAAGTCAGTAGCTTCAAAGGCAGTTTCCCTAGAGCCATGGCCTGATATATACCAAGCCTATGGAAGTTGTCTGTCAGTAAAATGTTGAGAGTTTTCCAGAATTTGCCCTGTACAACACTGTCTCACATCTATCCGAATCAGTAACCCATGGATGACTTCAAATTCTGGGAGATTAGCATTAGGCGAAATTAGCTTTAATTGCAAGCAATGGCTCAGCTTTAATTGCGAGACACTTAGGTGTAGGATTGATTGGCATATGAAGCATTGTGGGTAACATTTTGGTACAACAACAACAACAACAAAGCTCCAATTCCAAACTAGCTGGGGTCAGTACATGAATCCGTGGGTGACATTTTGGTAAAAGAGTGAAACCATAATCTATAACATCAATGCATACTAACATATTATCATGATTCACCATCTCGATACTAAGGGGTATACCGATAAAATTCTATCACAATATCAGTAAGTTCAGTACGCTCGATATAGGAGCAAACCGAGTGTTGGTACATCTCCTATACCAGTACTGGTATAACATTAGTATGGTGAGGTATGCTGTAGCACCTTGGCTGATACAACATACCATGCATACTACAAATATGTGCCATATGGCAATCATTAGTATAGGAATATGATACGCATGATGGCCATGACATGTAAGAACATTTCAATTAGTATTAGCCCATATCATTAACTTCTATATGAAATATAACAAGACACCAAATATGTCTTGAGTAAAATTGAGAATCTAACCTTATATAGCCCAATTACAAATTTAATGTCTTTTTAAACTCTACATAGAATGAACAATACTCCCATGAAGCCTTCCAAGGTTCCATATCTTTTTAATAACTTCTTATAGTTGATAATATCAAATTTCCATGCTACAAATTCAAACTAAAAAAACGTATAGTCAATCATTGGCTACATCTAACAGTCAACTTACTCGCTTTCCTTTAAAATTTGAGTGCTTAAACATAGATATATATTGAACCTATACTTACAAATAGACATGCATCCAAGGACGGATGCAAATAAATTTGTTCATACAATTATCTTCCTTGTCCATGAAAAAAATATTTTGCACAAGAATTTAAATCCCACAAGATCGAGCTGCTTTGATTTTTCATGGAATAGATCCATTGCTGTTCCACCCCATCCCGACCATCCCGGCACTTGGATGTTCAGGACACATTGATTAGGATGTTAGGACAATGATAGATCGGTCCTATTATGACACTTGTCATGGTAATCCTCCTTGGCATCCTATGGGATGTCTCTCTAGGATTTGAAACCATGGTAAGCGTTAGTTGGCTTCAATCCCTACTTGGCTCATTTCAGAAGAGCATAATTCATAATCCTTTTTTAATTTTTTTGCATGCATCCCGTCCTTTCCTCCAATTCTAGCATCAAGTTTAGCATCAAAGCTTAGGTGATGGTCAATCATTGTTGGCATGGACTATATGAGGAGATGATTTATGAATGTGACTTCTATGAGGCCAAATTAGAGAGAATATAATAAGTATAACAAAAGCTACATGATATTTCTCTTTGTTTCTCATATGAAATCTTAAGCAATGTTAAGGAAGGGATTAATATCTACATCATGTTTACAGTTAGGTACACAACAAAAAATGTTTTGATGCCAATGAATATGATGCCATTATTGATGATGCAAGGAGGAAGAACATGTTGAGACATGTTTTTTCTCTTTTAATTTTCCAGGTAAGTTGAATTTGATTACAATAGCAAAAGGTTGCAAATACCTACTGAAAGAAGAGGTAAGTTCCAAATTGGTTAATGAGGGATGGAAAAAGCAATAAATGATGGATTGATTCATTTACCAACCAAGTAGAAAGGAAAACCTATAAGTTATGTCTTTAAATATCATGAAACCAATATTAAAAGGAATATGCAACCTCAATTAGGAGAAAATGTCATGATTGACACCAAATTCTGGATTCCCCAGTATCCTATATGGGTCATCTTTAAAAGCATTCCAAAAGGCAGAAACTTAGTTGAGTCAAGGATATCTAGATCAGGCCTCTTAATACTCTCATTTTGTGCTCGCCTTCTAAATGCAAGTAGCAATAGAAATTACAGAAACATTTTTTTTTTCTTCACATTTTAATAGCAATAAATTCAACTAATATTTAAAGCTTGGCAGGGGATGCCAGCCATATTAAAACTGCCCCACCAATGATACTCTGATACAAGGAAACCTCATTACGCGAAAAATAAAACAAGCGTCCCAGCTTTTACTGAAAAAAGCATCAGAGTCCTCACCTGTGAAGAGCTTGAATGCGGTCGGTACGCTCCTCCTCTGCGGAATCCAAAAAACATCAGCTTTCTTCAGCATGTGCAACCCCGGATCGATAATAATCGGCTTCGCTCTATGAAACCTGCAGTTAAAACATTATTAAAAGGATCATAACAAATCCAAACTTTACCCGATTCTAACCGCATCCAATTAAAAAAAACCAGATAAAAGAGGATACAGAGCCAAAAGAGCTCACGTACTCTTTCCAGCCAATGTTGCTGGTGTGATCAATGAAATTGAGATCCCGCGGCAGGTACGAGAAGGTGTGCAGAAGATCTAGGATTCCAGAACACATAAAGGTGAAAATTTTCCACCAATTGGAGTCAAATTAGAAGCAGGGGAGGGGGATCAGTATGGAAAAGCGATAAATAATGGATTACCGTCCTGAGTGACGAGGGGGTAATCGGTGGCGCTTAGATTGATGAACCAGTCCCAATCCCCGCCCTCTCTGAGGAGGACCGCGCGGCGTGGAGGGTGTTGGCGACCATGGTGGGGCCCCGGTAGGTGACAAGATTGGCTTTCGTGATCATCCGGACGTTGCCAGCGGCGGAGAAGACGGGATGGCGGGCGATGAAGTCGTGGAGGTCCTGGCGCTCGGGGAGGGGGGCCTCGAGGTCGAGGTGGACGATGTAGCGGTTGGCGGGGTGGTAGATGGCGAGGAGGGTGCGCTTGAGGGCGTTGCCGTCCCCGACGGAGCCGGCTACGAAGTAAGCGAGGCGGGGCGGCAGGGGAAGGGCGGAGGGCGGGGAAGGGCGGAGCTTGGACTCGACGAAGACCGGGGCGTAGAAGGAGGAGGAAAGGAAGGAGGAAGGGAGGAGCGAGAGGGGGAAGAAGGCGAGGGGGGAGTCGGGGGAGGAGAGAGTCGTCAGGAAGAGGAGGAGGAGGAGAGAGACCGTGGAGCCGATCGCCAAAGGAACGATCCACTTCCTCTCCATGCTCGCCACCCGCACCGCACCAAGTTTAGCCTCTTGATCATCGCTCTTCCTCTTCCTCTCTAACTTCGCTCAAATTATTCTTCAGAGAGAGAGAGAGAGAGAGAAACGTTCCTACTTTTCGTCCTTTTCAAGGTGGCGTTGCGAGAAAGAAAGAAAAGAAAAGAGAGCTCTGCTTCTATTTGGCTTTTATGGTGAAATCTGGCCGAGCTTGGCTTTTGTTTTGTTTTGGTTATTAACGGTGAAATTTGCTCGGACCTGGAGAGGAACAGGTTAGTGTTGGGCACGGCGGGCTTGGAGGTGGACACGTGACTACGTGAGGGCAATTACAAAAGGCGTGTTCCGCAACGGCTTCTGTTATTGACTGCATTGTATTTGCCGGCCAGTCTCAATTGTCCCAGATCCGGTCATAAGGCTTAACTGGACATTTGGGTTTCCACCATCACCGAGGCCAATTTTTAGAGGCTTGAAGTTCAAACAATCTTTTTTTTTTATTATTGATTTGACCTCTTTCAACGATGAGAGCTTTATAACAAAAAAAAAAAAAATTTCATTGATTTGACACATTTTGGTTGGGAAAACGATCCTATGCCACCATATCTCTAAAATCATTCTTGTACACTAATTTTGAACTAAGATTTAACCAAAATACCCCTCCTCTTAAAAAAAAAAAAAAACTAATATTATTTTGTATTAATATAATATATTTATATTGTGATATTTTAATATAATATACTAATGATATTATATAATATTATTAAGTTATAATTGATAATAACATATAACAATTATAACATAACATTATAAAAAATAATATAATAATTTAATCTAAATATCATAATAATAAATAATATGAATTAGAAATAAATTATTATCGTAGTTGCTAAAAAAATATTATATCTTTTTTTTTTTTGTGTGTGTATTACATGATTAGTAATTTAAATTTCAATAATATATTAAATAATTTAATTATAATATTTAAATATCTTTAATCACTTAAATATAGCATATTAAACAAGTATCACCGGAACAACAGCATTTCATGATGAAGATCGCTGAAAAACTAAAATCATCACATTAATCCCATTTAGATTATTATTAGACACCTGCTACTGCAAAGAAATAAAATTAAGTCCCTGAATCATTGCCAATGATAATTGTACCAATGGTTAATTGTGTCGCATACAGCATGAACCTTATCTTATGTTAAGGAAAGAAAACCAGCGTTGAATATTCCAGATGCTGGTTGTAGTGAAAGTGATTCCAGAGAAGTGGCCATAAAAAGGCCATGAAAATAATCATATAGAAATTGCACAAGGCAAATAGTGCCAATCAGCAACAATGGCCTTCATATTCTGTCCTCCAACAAGGAGTTCGTTAGCCTCCATACTCTGCCATCTCATCACCAAGCCTATCCATCCAGGGCACCCAGGGCCCTCATGTCCTCCAAGAAGGCCATATATGAATCATCAATGCTCTGTGCCTTTGGTGCTGATGAGGCAGCCGCTGTCTCAGACTTTCCAAGGACTGCGGGAGCTGAAGGCCTGGAAGCCGTAGCTGCCGTAGAGAGCTGTGGCTTTAGTTTTGGTTTTGGAAGAGCAGTTTCTCTTCTCACACGCACCGATGCAGGGACCTGTTCCAGAGCCCCCAAAGAAGAATTCGTTATACAGTATGAGCAAGGATGGAAGAGCGATCACCAGAGGTGAACAGAATTAAAAACTATAAAGCATAGATAATTAATGAGAGAAAAAGAAATCAAAGGTATGTTAATATTGCTATTCTACATCGAATGTCATGGCATTCAAGCTCTTCCTTGATAACGTGGTTAAAAGCATACATCCCTCAATAACTGCATTTAACAATAAGCAAGTGGAATACACAAGAAAACTGGAATTTAGAACTGACAGACCTACTGAAAGAATGCCAAATGCTTCAACAATCCAGACAATGGAAGTAAAATCATAAGCCACTTCCACTTTCAACCATGGTATTGTCTCTACAACACTTGAGCAAAATCACCTTAAGGAATGATTATTTTAATCTGATTTGGAAACCCAAAAATCGTCGAGTCTGTGATACCTCTTCAGAAAAAAACATGAAATGGAATTTCAACTGCATAACAGACAAGTGTCTTTTTTCAATCACGGACTTTTTCCTAGGGAAACATGAGTTACATCACCATGGGATCCCCAAGGAAACTGTGACTTCACCAATGGGATATTTCTAACTCATCTTGATGGCTTTAGTTTAACAAACCAACTCATGGAATCCAGATCCAAAAGCATGGTTTCAGTTTACTCCAAGCAAGAGTGATTTTGATTGACTGACTATGATAAAGCAACACCATGGGATTCAACAGACTATGAAAAATGCAATATTGCCAACACAACAAAAAGTTGTTACATGTAATGCAAGGTAAATCATTAACATAGTGGTTGAAACATACCATAGCTGTTAATTCTGGGGTATGCTGCGCCAGTGGTCTCTTAACAACAGTAGATGCAGCTGATTTGACATACGATGGCTTCTGAGGTGGAGTGGGTTTCAAGGCAGCAAGGTCATCATCTTGAATGGGAGGAAGACCTGGAGGAACCGGAGGCCTCAGAACTCCTGGTGGTCCAGGAGGTGCAGCAAAAGGTGGCCTGGGAATTTGTGGTGGAACCATGCCAGGAGGAGGAGGAAGAGGTCTGTTAGGAACACCAGGAACCATCAATGGAGGTCTCATATCTGGTGGAGGTGGGGGGAAGCGTGCAACACCTGGAGGCATCATGTCAGGTTGCAAAGAGTGGATCAAGGGAAGTCTTTGGGACATTGGGGATGGTTGCCTTGAAGGTGGAGGCAGTAATGGTGTCATCTTAGAGTTGTCACTTGAGACTGCAGCACTATTTGCACTAGATTCAGACGATGGGACATCAGACTGGTGATTTGCAGATTTTGGTGGTAGTCCAGGGGGCGGTGGAGGCGGAGGGAGCACAACTGTAGCCTGCAAAAGAGAAACTCTTTAGACATTCCATAGTTTAATGAGCATTCCATTTATAATTCTGGTAAAGTTTAGGAACTTGGATTCTGTGTTAAAAAACCCAGATTAACTTGATGACATATGAAAGTATAAAAGTCTCAAAGGACTTTGTTACTAATTGACATTAAATGTTCATCAGAACAAATCATAACCACCCAAAATAAAATATCCTTAAAACATAATACCTTGCAAAATTTCTAAAAGTTAGTAAATATTTTTTTTTTTTCTAAAAAGAAGTAAAAGATAACAGAATTTTAGCTCATTTAAATGATCAATGACATGAAGAAAAAAAATATACGAAAAATATTTTCGGAATAATTTTATGTCCAGACCAAGACATACGCTTGTGATGGGAAAGCATATGGGCAGAGAAACCTGAAGCATTGCTAGAAAGTAATTATGGTATAAAGTACAAGAAGACAATTGAAAAACTCAGAAATAATGAAAAGAGTGACAAGGTAAAACTTTGAATGACCACAGCAACCAGTTGATGTTAAAGAAATACCCAATCAGATTCTTTCAGATTTAGGCCCTCTGGAGCTGCATATTTGCTATTGTCAAATTCTCTTCCATCTGTACCTGGTGGAGGAGGATGGGAAGGCCGCTGGAGCGGTGGGGGTGGGGGAGGAGGCAGTGATGTACGAGCTGCAACTGGTTCTTTGGGTGGGGGTCCTGGAGGTGGAGGGGGAGGAGGTAATGATGCTTTTGAATCTGTCATTGGCTTAGGTGGGACTGGTGGTGGGGGTGGTAAAGGTATAGATGCAGGTACAGCAGAATCATCATCAGAAGTTGGTTCACCAGAAGCTGGCAAGGGAGGTGGTGGTGGTGGAGGGGGAGGTGGTGCAGATAAAGTTGCTTCTTCTAACTCTGGCTTTGATGTTGACGCTTGAGCACTTGAAGTAGGCAATGGTATCCTGGGTCCTAAAGTATATTTGTCAGGGAAAAAAAAATTAGAAGGGAAAAAAGAAAAAGCTGTGATCAATAAAACACAAATATGGAAAGAGGATGAGAATAATAACCTATAGATGATTTGTACATGGGAGGTTTTCCAGGAGGTGGTGCCCCTGTTGGGTTTAATGTAGGATGATAATAAACTGAGTCCTGCATCCATAAGCTGAGTTAGCTGCATCCAGATAGAAATTTTAGCAGTAATACAACTAATATTTAGACGCATACCTCAGGTTTTGGATGTTTGGATCTTTCCTCTTCTTCTGCAGTTGTCCGTCTTCGAGGGGGGCCCAAATGACTGGTAATAAAGTAAAATATGCAAAAGAAACATTAATAGACTACCATATTATATGAAAAAGTAGACCAAATTCATGAAATAAACCTCACCTGAACATTACTGGCGCCTCTCCATTTTCATGCAATTTCTCTTCATATTCCTTTTCAAACATAAGAAGAGGATATGAACAAATTCAGCAATGTAGAGAATCACTGACAGATGTTAACACAAACTCATAAGAATCATGGAGACACGGTAATAAAAATAATAAGTTTGGTTTCAACTTTAGTTATGTCTTGTTTATTATTATATCTAATCATGTTATCCATCTTATTTAAATTAAGTCCAGTTTAGCATTGACATCTACTTTTCCTTAATCTGTCTTCCAGTTTTCAATATCATTAAACCAGACCTGATCCCCATCTGACCTAAATATTAATGTTAATTAAAGCCCTTTTTCTCATGTCTCCAGTACATGATAATCTTCGAATGAATCAATTAAAACCATGCAATCCTTAGAGAAGGTATCCACCTTTTGTTTCACAATGCACCCCTTTATAAGAAGTGTCATTTCTATATTAGAGAAAGAAGCAGGTCCACTGTAAACTAAGACTTCAAACTTGAAGAAAAGACCAATATAAGTAATTTTTTTCTACTGTGAAAAAAATTAAAATAATTATCCTTAAAGGATTAAAGTACTAAATGCTATGTTCATGTCAATCATAGGTAGGCATTCAGAACTTGTAGATCATATACAACAATTTAGATTACCATTTGGCAATCCTCATCTCTAAATTTTGGTAGTATATGTTACCTCCATTTTTTTCTGCTCTAGAATAGGGGTGGGCATGGGCTAGGCCGGGCTCAGGCTGAGTTGAGGGCAGAAAGGGCAGCCTAAGGGTTAAGGCAGGCCATGCTTGGACCTTAGGTTGCATTTGGTAGCCAGTAATCTATTCAGATTATTAATAATTTAAATTAGGCCTACTAGATAACTATGTTTGGTATATATTTTTAATAGTAATATATCTTATGGTGATAATTTGGATTACTTCTCATGAGGCAATCCAGATTGCCATAGGAGAAGGTGGTTATCCACATTATCGGAGATGTTGTAATCTGATATTTTTTGATAAAATTACCCCTTGCCCCTTCTCTTCTATGAAAACAAAATCATCCCTTTTTCTTCCGTGAAAACAAAATTATCCCCTTTTCTTCCGTGAAAACAAAATCATTCCTTCCAAACCATTTGATTTAGGGCTTATCACATTTGTAATTCTATTCATCGGAAGACTAATCTTGGTCAAGGAAAATAGGTAATAGCTGGGATGAAGTTTCTTGTCGCGTGAGGGATCCAGTGTTGTTTGCTGGGGACTGGATTCCATAACGGTAGTTCTTGTTTTATATTCACTCCTGAGATCTGTAATGGGGGTTTTAGGAAGGGATAATTGATGGAAGGGCAACAGATTTGGTCATAGTTTCGAAGGATTTTTCGAAGAATATCAATAGATTGCGAAAACTTGAGATCTTGAGACAAGGGTATGATGCTTATTATAAGTTAACCAAGTGCTAGCAATTAACATATCTGGTAGTATTAAGTTTTTATTTAAATCCTGCTAATAAGCCGATCTTCTGAATAAAAGGAGAAAAAAAGATGGAATTTTGAATTTTTGATAAGTTCTGCATTGGAATTTTTGAATGTTGGATAAGTTCTGTATGTTACTGGAGCTGGATAGATGAAATTAAGCTACATTTCGTTGATCACTTGAGTAGTCTGATGAAGTGAATTAGATAGTTTACTTTTTTATGTTCTGGAGTATGCGTTGATTTCTTGAATTTTGGTGTAGAATTTACTGCATAAATATCTGGTTTTGGTTGGTTGTTTATTTACTTACAAGACAACCAATGATGGTAACACAAAGTTGCGAAGATGTCTTTATTTGTTTGTCTATTTTATAGAAACTGGAATATAAAATCACACTTATTCTATTTTTAGTTTAGATAGTTATTCCTTGCCACTTCTGTGCTTATATTTATTATAGTTGTTTGAGCCAGCAACAAACTTGTATTTGTGGCTTTTAATAGGTTCAAATCAATATAATCCATAATGGCTGCCGAGGAGAACACAGCTGACTCAAGTAAAGAAGAGAGGAATAATGAAAGAGTGGAAGGTCAGAGGGAGGATGCTGCAAAAGCATCAGAGCAGTTAGATGATGCAAACCAGAAGATGGGTGGTTCTGTTGCAAATTTCAATATGGAAAATGGTGTTCATGAAGACCATGCTGGCTCTGATGAAACCCATAGCAAGCACACACAAATTGTTTTCAAATTAAATATATAATAGTATATAAATTTTTAATAAATTTGATTTAGGGGTAATTTGGGAATTCGATATTACATGACTGGTAATCTATTTGTCATACTAAACATAGTAATCAATATTACTGTAACATTACCTGTGTAGACCAAACACAATAATCAATATTATTGGCAATCTATCTACTGATAATCTATTTTGTAGATAGTCCACATTACCATTCAGGATTGCCTGGCGATGCATCAAACACAACCTTAAGAAATATGTTTTTATCTTAGCATGTTATTAGAATTTTAATTTTATTATTTTGATGAGTTGTGAATCAAGTCAGCATAAAGTAGTGTGAGGTTCACTGTGATCTTATCTTAAGTCTAGAAACTCTATAAATTTGATCAAGTGTTAACCATGGCCTTATAATTTTTATATTTTAAATATTTTTTTCTCAATATTTTGTTTTTTTTATCATTTTTAGGTTAAATTAATTTTTTGAGATTTTTATCTGAAGTGAAAGTATCTTAACTTGATATTTGTTAAATTAAGATTTTCTAAAATTCTCTAAATTTGTTCTTAAAAGGGAGAGTTGACTTTTTATTCTTAAGGAATTTGATGTTTCTAATATTTTTGTTGAATTCAAATGGGGACATTTCCTTTATTGTCATAAAAAATTTTAAGTAAATGAAAAGTAAAAAGAAAAGAGAAGAGAGAGGATGATATTTACTTAAATGATTTTGATTGCAAATAAGAAAGAGAAGGAGGATGAGATCTCATGAGAGGCTCTCAACCTTGTATACCATATTAAAAAAAAATCTAAAAAAATATGAAAAAAATGTAAAAAAGGCGTACCGAACCAAACCCATGGTATGCTGCCCATTCATCAGCTCAGGACCCCATGGCAATTGTTTTAAAGAGAAGATTATAGATTGTTTTAACGAAATGGCAGTTGTACATTCAACATGTCAAGGAGACATTGTTAGGATTGATCTATATGTGCATTAACACACCATATGGTGAGCATGCATAATCACCATAAACCACCAGACCAACAGCATCAGAATATCTGAGCAACAAAACCTTAAGTATAACAACTGAATAAATCATCTACATTGCATTTAATGCTTATCCATCATTCATAGGCTTCAAGTGCATGCACAATGCACATCAAAGTGTGTTGAGTAACCCTAAGCAACTTCATTAACTAATCTATGTCTAGGCTCTTAGAGATGGAGGGCATATTCATATATTTAAACCAAAACAGTTCTAAACCTTTTTAGACATGCAGTTGGAGCTCTTTAAACAAAGAAATGACAATTAATAATGAAAAATGAGAGCTGGCACTAGTCACTTCAATAACATATATCTCCATAAGTACCAAAAATCTTAAGGGGCCTTCAAACATTCCTACCTCCAAAATACATTAAAAAAATACAATAATAATAAGCAATGCATGATTAAAAGAACAAAAATAAAATAAAGAATTACCTTCCTTTTCTTCAGAACTAGCTTTAATGTGTCCTCAAGTTGTCGCTTCTTATGTTTTCTTGCCTTGTCTAAAGCACCATCAGCCTCTGCATCAATCAATGGTAAATATAGATACTTCCATCCAGGGGATGCCTAAGCTAGATATCAAGTAAACCATTACACATGGAATGAAGGCATAAAAAGAACATCATGATGATGAGAATGAAGAAAACTGATGATAAAAATGAAGACAACAATGATGACAACGATGATGATGATGATATGAGAAATTTTAGATCATATAACCCAAACAGGCGAGGAAGCAATGGAATATCATGTTTAGATTTATCACGTCTCGTATATAGGACAATAAATTCAACATCAAAAAGCAAAATTTCTTGAATTATCATATAGGCAAAGGACTTGACTAGTTCCATGATTTTATATGAAAGTTCTAGTTGTTCAAGGTAAAACATCTAAATCAAAAGAAATAAAGAACCAAAAGCCTAGATGCAACAAGAAATTATAGACAAGGCCCACTAAATTTTGATGGGGCCTTCTTTCATCACATCAAGGGTTCAAAGTACCTATACATGCTAATGGAATCACCAGAAAGGGAGAGCTCCCTTTTCTTCCTCCTCCTCTTTTCCTTTTCCCTTCTTCACCTACATCTATGCCTTAGGTCCTCTCCTGCAATCTTCCTTCTCACTCCATCCACCACCAATTTCACCTCCTCCTTCCATTTGCTCAGGGGTGGCAATTCGTGTTACCATGTTGTGTTCATGTTATATTGAAACCAAGGTATAACACTTACATAAACAACCCATGAACACAACACGATTAATTAATTGGGTCAAAAATCCAAAAACAAACACGGCTTGATTGTTAAACAAGCAGTACAGCACAACATATGTAACCCGTTTAATAAACAAATCATGTTGCATTAATATGACATGACTTGCTTAATACAAATAGAGATGGCTCGCTTAATACTCACTTCACACAAATAGACACAACCCATTTAACAAGACAAAAGTAATATTCCCCTTTTCTCATAATTACATACTAAATACTCTTTATATAAAAGAAAAAAATAAATAAGAAGGCTAAAAATGTCATTAACTAAATGGGTCCTAATCATGTCATTTCAAGTTGGTGGGTCAACATGTGATACGACACAATTATTTCGTATCACAATTGTATCGACATGATTACTCATGAACCCACTTAAGGTTAATCAAAACCCACTTATTTCATGTTGGATTTGAGTCAAGTTCGTGCATCGTGTCTAGTTTTGCCACCCCTACATATGCCTTTGGGCACTCTTTACCTAGACTATGTTTGCTTCTCCAAATTCTTTATATTATTCATACATACACAGCACAAATTGTCCCACTTTGCTTCTTCCAATCGTGCTTGTGGTGTATAAATAGTAATACAATTGCTTATCTATTCTCCAACATTTTTGTTAAGTATCTTCGCCACACATCATGATCAATCAATCTTATATTCTGCAAACATCCCCCAATATTTTTCAACAGAAGCATCATTCTTCCATGCTAACAATCTGACAATTCAAGCTGTTAGAGTTTCTATCTTTTTATACCCACATAAACTGTTCACAAAACAAAACAATGAGTAAACCTACTCCGAAACTTGGGGCACAAATAAGAATATGAGCGCCACTTACAACATATTTAAAGAACTCAATATAATATTAACAGTGAATCAATATATTAAAAGTACAAATAAATATTATTTTAGAGATCATTCCTCATTTATGATTAATAATATAATGTATGTCAATGACTTGCATAAGGGCAGATGTTTGAATTGACCACAGTTTCTAAGCCTCCATGAAGCAGTAAATCTACTAGAGCAAAGGATGGTAACACAAAATGTGCAGAGTGTTATGCCAAATATATCCAAGAATTTTCCACAATGTATGATTGTAAAAGTTGGCGATAATATTAACAAAAAGAAGTGTATAATATGAATACATTGTACAAACTATCTTGGTATCAGCACTTTCGACCCTGGCTCCATAAAGTGCTGCAACCTTGGCTCAAGGTTTGCAATCTTGATAGCAGGCGCCACATTAAGACCATCTTGGTACACTGTTTGTACGCTTGATACATGGGTTGGTTTGGTACATCAATGCTCAGTACATCTCCTGTATCACGTACCATACCTACGTACCAGTCCGATGCCAGTATGGAACACCCAGTACAAACCAATAGCGGGTGGTACAGCATACCATGCTTTGATTCAGGAGACCCAGCAATACGTTGCATAAAGAGTCCACCAAAAAGTTACTACAATTAATGCACAAAATGTTCTCTTTAAATCCACACATATTTTTAATCCTTATTCTATTTAAACTAGTTGCCATGAAATGAAAGAAAAGAAACGTTCTATTCTGCAATTCAAAATATTGTTCCTTTTTGTTTTGCTGACCTTGCTTCAAGAACCTTACTTTTATTTTGTAGGCTCTTCCAAAAATCATGTAAATTGAAAATTCAGCAATCAAGAACCTATAGAATATGATTTCAGTAGAGGCTAAGGTTCAGGAAAAGGAAAAAAAATATTTATAGTTGGAAAACCAAATAAGAACATTGTCATCAAACTATGAATGTATATCCTATCCACAAGTTAATGAGCTCTTGATTGTCCCAGGCTGATAAAATAGTACAGGGAGTTTCCATGTTCACAGGTGACCATTACAGCATTGAAAGTATTAGTAATAACCTTGTTCCACAGACAGATCAAATCAATTGCTTTGCAGACATCAAGAGCACCTGATATAAGAAGAATACCCAATTCAGAAGTAAGCCAGCATCATAAAGCACAGGTTTGCCAGTTCTTTGATGAAGCAACAGGAAGATATATTAACACCAAATAAAACATTGTTTCATTTGAAATACACAAACAAGACAAGGACAATTAATTGATTTCAGAGTTAGAACTTTAAAATTAGTTCGCTTCTGACTAATTAAACATATGACAGATGATAATATGAATTTTTACAAATATAATCAAACAAGTCGCATGGTATTCAAAACTACGTAGTTAAGAATCCTATTACCCGTTTGAAAGAATCTGCTATGAAGGATATAAGGTTTAAATCGCTTACTCATCATTTCTAACTTCTGAATTTGTTCCCTAATGGCATCAGGGTCTTTCTTTAAGATCCCAACCTCTCGTACTTTCTTTCTTCCTTTTTGTTCTGAAACAGAGAAAACATTTAAAAAAAAAAGAAATATATAGCCTTTTAAAATAACCAACAATGATTCAGTCTTAAAGACATGGTATCAACACAAGGTTTCAGCCATTAAAAATGAAAAGAAAAAACTGAATTAGAGGTCACAACTGAATTAGAGGTCACAATATTCAAAGGTTTTAAGAAGAACAATTAAGAACAATATCATAAGATTAGAAGGTTTGAAATATTGGACAGCTCATCTATACATCAGACAAAAAGATAGGCATATTTAGAAACTTATTCTACACTTCTGATCAATTAATGCATCATTATTATTATCATATTTTCTACATCAATGAGAAATATTACCCATCATAAAAAATGGTATATCCAAGAAAACTAAAAATATTTGGTAAACTAAAAGTAATTATAAAGTCTTGTAGCACTACGCAAAGGTGTTTGGTTAGATATCATTTTTTTAAGGGGCAAGGGGAAAAAAAAAAAAAAAGGAGAGACAGAGACTGGTTACTACTAATTTGAAACATTTTTGCTAGAAAGAAATGAATTTCGTCATGCAGCTCTTTGCCCCATACCCATTTATCTGTATATTATTGAAAAAGTATAAAACAATTGTTTCATTAAGGGATGCTTAGCATGAGCGATGGAAGTTTATAATTACAATCCAAACATCAAAGTGCCAAAACCTTTAAAGAAAGCATACCGTCAGCAGCATGCATCGAAGCAACACTCTTATAAAAGGAACTAACACCCCTAATCAGATTGTTGCAAAAGCCTAAAAAAAAAAAAAAAAAACAAAAAAGGTCAAGAAAGGTCTTGCACAGTTATATCAAAAAAAAAAAAAAAAAAGAACTCATAGAATGAGATATCTTATTAAGAGCAAAAAGGCACCATCTAGCATGTATACGTGGCTAAAATATATGATAGGTCCTGATGTGGCTGATCCAGTCACGTTACAGTTAACGGATGAGGCTGACTGATAGAGGTAAAATCAAACAACTAAAACCCTTCATTATGGTCCGACGTGTCACCCCCAGCCTCAGTCTCAACATCAACTCCAGAGTCGGCCTCAGTACCGACCCCAAAGTCGGTCTCAACACCGACTGCAAAGTTGGCCTCAGTACCGACCCCAGCGTTAGCCTCAGCATCGACTCCAGCGTCGGCCTCGGCACTAACTCCAGAGTCAACAGTGCCGAGACTCTAGAGTCGGCCTCAGCACCGACCCTAGTGTTGGCCTCAATACCGACTCTAGCATTGGCCTCGGCGCACATGTGGCCCACTACTGACTGCAACCGCTACGTGGCCCACCTACCACCTTTGGTCCCACGTAGTCCACCTACTACCTGTGATCCTACATGGTCCACCTACCACCTGCGGCCCCATATGGCCTACCTACCAGCTACAGCACACGTCCAACAAGACCTGGCCTACCAACCGTCTGCAGCGCCATGCCTAACAAGGCTTAGCCCACCAACTGGCTGTAGCCGCCCATATCAAACAAAGAGATGGCCTCCCAGTTGTGACAGGCCATGAGGCGGACACCTCATATAGCTGTTGGCCTCACCGCTATCCTATGTCTGACCACGGCATCTCGAAATCAACATCTATCCAAAAAGGGGGTAAGAGGGACTTCCGACCAGGTACAAGAACCTTCGCTTATGATGAGAAGAGGACTTCAACTTCTTAGAGTTTTCAACTAACTCAAAAAAGACATGAACTACTGTTTTTTTAGGCCACTCACTTGAGCGTCGGAGGGTCTCCACCGGAACAACCGGCTCTAGAAGACTTTTTTGCAGGATTCCAGTCCGAGGTGAAGGCGTCGAAGGACTCCCAAGCCCATCCTCATAGGCTATCGGGTTTCGGATCTTACCCGACGTTCGAGAAAGGTGATTTGGAGACAACAGATTGGCACGCCAGATAGGGGGCAAAGGTGAAAATACCTACGACGGCTAGTAGCATATCTCCATTTCCTTCCAAGAAAGAAATGGCGGTTACACGCGCTCAGGAGGTTTCCGCTAGCCATGCCAGAGGGCATCCTCTGCAGGCCGAGCAGTAGGAGGTTAACCTCCCTGCTCCGCCTCCACCATCGCCATTGGTTACTCAACCTGACCAATTCGCCGCCCTTGCCCACTAAGTCCAGCTCTGGCGGCTGTGGTCCATGAGCTGCAGGAGCAACATTTAACAACCTCAGCCTTCTTCACCTCATGCAGCAGGCCCCTAGGCCAGCCAGCAATTCGCCCGCGGTAGACTTCCCTCGCGGGAGCCCTACCGCCATGCTTCGCCAGAGCTTTATGCCGAGAGGCCCACCACCGCACTTCGCCAAAACCCCATAGCCGGGAGCCCTTGAAAGGCCACGATCTCCTACCCAGCGTTCTAATAGCCTCCCCAGGCAGCGGTATGGGAAGGAGCCCGAGCAAGGATATCACCACCAGCGCTACCCCTCCCTCGCAGAATCATCCTCTGAATCTTCAGGGAAGGGGTTCTTTGATAGTCGGATTGACTGCCAAACGGAACGACGGTTCGATGAGTACAACCAGCGGCTTAGAGGAGCTTAGCCGCATGATCACCAATCAACCAAAGGCGGACTATGATAGCCGCCCCCCGTTGACTCGCCGTATTATGGAGGAGCCGATTCCTATCCGATTCCGTCTCTCCCAGCTGGATGGCACCACCGATCTGCTGGACCACGTGGAAAGCTACAAGGTGCTCATGCAAGTCTAGGGGACGACTGATGCCCTCCTCTGCATTGCTTTTCTGGCCACTCTTCGAAAGGCTGCGTGCACTTGGTATTCTCACCTATCGCCGCGCAGCATCAACTCCTTCAGGCAATTGGAGAACGCCTTCCTGGCACACTTCGACACTTATCGGGGGATCCCTCGAGTGGCCGACAGTTTGTTCTTCGTTCGGCAGAAGGATGACGAGCCACGAAGTCACGAGCCACTCAAAGACTTCGTGGCTTGTTTCAAGGCAGCCGCCCTCGAGGTCTACCACCTCAACGACTCTGTAGCCACCTGGCCCTAAAGCGAGGGTTCCGTCCCTCTCGCTTCACCTACTCCCTCGACAAGAAACCCCCTAGTTCATACGTTGAATTCCTAAGTCATGCACAGAAGTACATCCGTGCCGACGAGGCCAATTCTACCCGAAGGGAAGCCAACGGAGGGTCCAGCAAAAGGCAAGTCTGCACAAAGCCAAGCAGACCTCGCCTTAAGAAGCCCGAGCCTCCGCGACGACCGGACAATTAGCCCCGAAGCTTCGCCCCCAAGGAGGAGCATCTCACCCCTCTGCTCGCCCCAAGATCCCACATCCTAATGTAGATCGAGGGCGAGCCATACCTTCAACGTCCTGCCCCCCTGAAGCCAGGAGTTTCCCGCAACAAGAATCTCTACTGCCGCTTCCACCGGAACCACGACCATGACACGAAGGATTGCCATCATCTGAAGTGGGCGATCGAGGAGCTCATCCAGCGAGGTACCTCAGGAAGTTCATCCAGAAGGGGGCCCCAACTACTCTAGGCCAAGTGGTGCCTCCGGCCACCCAAGTCAACATCGACAATACCCTAACCGAAAAGACTGTTGCCATGATTTCCTAGGGAGCGGGCGATACTTTCAAAAGGCCGCAAGAAGATGAGAGAATAGAGACTATAGTCCCCTTCTCTAAAAGGGACCTAGTGGTAGGTAGATAATCCTAATGATGATAGTGTTGTTGTTTTTATGACAATCGCTAAGCACCCTGTAAAGCAGATTCTTGTCGACGGTGGAAGTTCAATCGACATTCTCACTTACGACGCTTTTGTTCGGATAAACCTGTCTCCTAGCTTCCTTCGACCCGTGACTACGCCCTTGGTTGGTTTTATCGAAGATTTTGTAAGGGTAGAAGGGGAGATCACCCTCCCGATCACAACTAGAATGCCGCTGTGTCAGAGCACGGTTCTTGTAAGATTCTTGGTTGTCCGAGTGCCCCTGGCCTACAACGCCATACTCGGACGACTCGGTCTAAACCTCCTGGACGCTATTATCTCCACCAAGCGCCTTCTCGTCAGATTCCCCACCAATGAAGGAGTCAGAAAAATGCACGGGGAGTGAAACCCAGTGCCGCTCTGTTATCACACGACTCCCAGTCCTCAGGAGGCGGTTACTCCACCGGTTCCGAAGCTACTTGACCAAGAGAATTCAAGAGGGAAGAGCCAATCGAACGCCTGCTAACCTTCCCACTGGGAGAGGACCCCATGAAGATGGTTTAGATCGGTGCGCTCTTTTCCACGGAAGCAAGAGACCAACTTCTCGCCTTCTTGCGGGTTAATTCAGACGTCTTCGCCTGGTCGGCATCAGACATGCCTGGCATAACCACGAAGGCGATCACCTACAAGCTCAACGTTGATCCGAGGTGACGGCCAGTCCGGCAGAAAAATAGTTTCGCCCCCGAGGCAAAGAGCCATCGATAAGGAGGTTAACAAACTGATCGCCGCCGGCCATATCCGAAAGGCACACTATCCGAACTGGTTGGCCAACGTGGTGATGGTCCGTAAGGCCAATGGAAGCTAGAGGATTTACATCGACTTCACTGACCTCAACAAGGCATGCCCCAAAGGCAGCTTTTCGCTACCCAAAATCGACCAGCTAGTAGATATCACGTCCGGCCACGAGCTCCTCAGTTTTATGAATGCCTTTTCGGGGTACAATCAGATAAAAATGGACCCAAAAGACGAAGAAGCTACTTCCTTCATGACCGAGAAAGGCGTTTACTGCTACAAGGTATTGCCCTTTGGACTAAAAAATGCAAGGGCCACATACCAAAAGGCTGATGAATAATGTTTTCGAAAATCAAATCGGATGTAACATGGATGTGTACGTAGATAACATGTTGACCAAAAGTGTCCGCACCGCCGACCATGTTACTGACTTGAAGGAAACCTTCGACAACCTTCGCCGCTACAGAATGAGGCTGAACCCCCACAAGTGCGCATTTGGGGTCACTGCGGGTAAGTTCCTGGGATTCTTGGTAACCCAGTGAGGGGTCGAGGCGAACTTGGAGAAGATTCGAGCCAGCCTCGACATGAGACCGCCAGCCAACAAAGTGATCAGCTTTATCCTCTTCCTTCATCTCGTCGCCTCCTCAGAGGCGATCAGCTTTATCCTCGTCCGTGTGGATCCTGGCGAAGCATAAAGACCGATCTATTATACCAGCAAAGTGCTTCATGATGCAAAGACCAGGTATTCCAAAACTGAAAAGATCATTTTTGCACTAATGGTCTCTGCCCAGCGCCTTAGGCCTTATTTCCAAGCTCATCTGATCATAATGCTCACAAACCAACCTCTCAAGGTGATATTGTCCTGTCCTGACACCTCTGGCCGACTAGCTAAATAGGCGGTTAAGCTGGGGGAGTTCGACCTGTCGTTCCATCCAAGATCAGCCATGAAGTCCCAAGTTTTGGCAGACTTCCTGATTGAATGCGCTTAGACCGAAGAGCTGCCAGAAGAGCACCCTGCGGCGCCCTCAGACGCTGAGCCCGAAGGAGCAGGGGAGGCTTGGATTCTCCATGTGGACGGATGCCTCGAACTCCTAAAGGAGCGTGGCGGGCCTCATTCTCGCAAGCCCGAAGGGGATGGTGGTAGAATACGCCCTCCGGTTTCTCTTCAAAGCCACTAATAACCAGGCTGAGTATGAAGCCTTACTAGCAGGAATGAAGCTCGCGAGGGAGCTCGAAGTCAAGTGCCTTAGAGCCTTCACCGGCTCCCAGCTCATCTTCGGACAAATCACTGAAGAGTACGAAGTCCGGGATCCCATCATGTCCCGATATTTGAGTAAGGTCCAATCACAGAACTCATTCTTTATTCACTTTAGCATTAATTACATTCCCAGAGGCGAAAACGCCAGGGCCGATGCATTGTCCCGATTGGCCACCTCAGCGAACGAAGCCCTTGGAAGAACCTACATGGAGCACCTAGAGGTCCCAAGCATCGACATGGTAGAAGAAGCTCTGCCGGTCATCCAAGAACCCACATGGATGGACACATATGTCCGCTACCTCACCGACGGCACCGTTTCTGCTGATCATACAGAGGTCAAGCTGCTCAAATGGAGAGCCTCCAAGTTTTTGCTGCTAGATGGACAATATCGGAGGTCTTTTTTTTATCCTCTCCTCAAATGCGTCGGCCCTACGGATGCCAACTATATCCTTCGGGAGAATCATGAAGACGTTTGCGGGAACCACCTGGGGGGGGGGGGGGGCAGAGCGCTAATGTACAAAGCCCTGCGCCAGGAGTACTACTGGCTCATTATGCGAAAAGATGCTGCCAAGTTGGTCTGAAAGTATGATAGCTGCTAGCGACATGCCCATGTCCAGCAGCAACCGGCCTCCCAGCTGAGTCCTCTCTCAGCTCCATGGCCCTTCGATCAACGAAGGTTCCTGCTCGTTGCCATCGACCACTTCATTAAGTGGGTTGAAGCCGAAGCACTGGCGAAGATCATCGAGAGTAAGGTGAGATCTTTCTTTTGAAAGTCCATCATCTGCCGGTTTGGGCTACCCCACACCCTCATCACCAACAACGGCCGGTAGTTCGACAATGCCCCTTTCAAGGAATTCTGCGCCGAGCTACATATCTGCCAGCAGTTCACTTCCATCGGCCACCCATAGACAAATGGGGCGGCCGAGGTTACAAACCAGACCATCCTTCAAGGGCTCAGAATGCGGCTAGATGAGTTTAAGGGTAGATGGGTGAAGGAGCTCCCGAACGTGTTGTGAGCATATCACACGACGCCAAGGACTCCCACTGGAGAGACCCCTTCAGCCTTATGTCCAGGTCAGAGGCGGTCATCCCCATGAAAATCGACATCCCTAGCCCCCGGGTGGAGTCATACGACGAGAAGAACAACCCCGCTCAACTAAGGGCCAACCTCGACTTCGTTGAGGAGGCACGCGACAGGGAACGGAGATGGCTGCCTACCACTAACGAGCTACGAAATATTACAATGCCCGTGTTCGCTCCAAGGCATTTCTCCTCGGAGACTTGGTCCTCAGACGAGCTAAAGTCTCCAAACCTACAAAGGGGGGCAAACTATCCCCAAACTAAGAGAGGCCCTACCGGATCACCAAAGCACTTCATCGCAGAGCATACCGGATCGAAGGACTCGACGGAAAGTCACTTCCCCGCACCTGGAATGCGGACAACCTCCGTCGATACTATCAGTAATGTACACATTCAACCAATGAAAATAAAGATAAGTCAAGATGTCCCTTTCTCTCATCCGATTAGCTTCGCGAGATAGTCCAAAAGGCTCCCGAGAATGATTCCAGCACCCTCGAGTCACCCTCAAGGGTTTCAAAAGGCTCTCGGGCTTGGTTTCAGCGACTCCCGAGTCACCCTTAGGGGTTTTAAAAGGCTCTCAAGCTTGGTCTCAACGACTCCCGAGTCACCCTCAAGGGTTTCAAAAGGCTCCCGAGCATTGTCCCAGCACCCTCGGATCACCCCTTAGGGATTTCAAAAGTTTTACTCTAAGTTCACTTAACGTAGGCTGATAAGTACTCCAATCTGGCCGAGGGCGATGTGGCCCCATCGCGGATTAGCACGAGTATAAGGCACGAAACAGAGTAATGCACTACAAAAGCTAAGTATTTAAAAACTTGGAAAGAAAGTTCATTTTT
Organism: Calamus simplicifolius; assembly: GCA_900491605.1. NCBI lineage: Eukaryota > Viridiplantae > Streptophyta > Magnoliopsida > Arecales > Arecaceae > Calamus > Calamus simplicifolius. The sequence goes on from UESW01003860.1 coordinate 2,086,867, forward strand.
TATTGATTCTCAAAAAGTCTACAAAATTTGCAAAATGCCGATTCAAATCAAACTTCAGCACAAAAGTGAAACAAAGGGGCTTCAGGGTTCGGCGGGTGCCGGCTCATTGTTGGGCGGTCTCTCCACGGTAGACGCCTCACTCGGCTCCTTGTCGTAGGGCTCTAGGTTCTCGAGACCAGTGACCCCAAAAACCTGGGCCACCTTCTCCTTGCAGTCCTTAAAGCCCTACAGGTAGGCGTCGATGGAGGCATCCACCATCTTCTCTTCAAAATCGGCAAAGCCCCAATAGTGCTCCACCGTTGCTGCGACCTCCCTCTCGGCCGCTGCGGCCCTCTCCTCGATGGCTCGCACCGCCGCCTCCATCTCCAACACCTTCGCCATCGCGGCGCGCATATCCACCTCGGCGTCGACCGCCCTGGCATCAGCCACTCGAGCGATCGCCTTGGCATCGGCAGCTCGCTCCTCAACCGCGCTCACTTGCAGGGTGACGGTATGGAGCTAAAGTCGCGCACCTCCAGCCTGGCCACGATGTCCCCCAGATTCGTTTCGGGGACACAGGCGTGCTCGAGCTCCGTTGCTGCCTGGTGCTTTGCCTTCTCGAAGCGGGCCTCCCACTCGCGACTCGATGCTAGAGCGGCTAGGAGTTCCTCCGTCCGCTTGGCCCGGGCCGACTCCAGCGCGCCCTCATCGGCTCGAGCCTGAGCTGCAGAGACGTCCTGCCAGGGCGTGGGTGAGGACTGTATCGGTTCGGAGGGCGGCATTTCGAGCAGCAAACATGGAGTTCACCAACTGCATGAAAATAATCACTGTCAGTATACATCGTGATGGAAAAACCTCATGAAGGAACGAAGAGATACTTACCCGAAGCAAAGCCACGAACTTGTTGTCAAAAATCAACGGTCTGTTGGCAGCGAAGCTCCTCTCGAAACTTCGGCAGGCACGTCTGGGCCAGCAGCTGCTCTACCACGCGGTGGTGGTTCATCAGGGATGGCCGCGATAGGATCGCCACCACCTCGCCTGCCTCCGTGGGTCCGACTGCCACCGAGGTCGCGGGTGTAGGGCCGAACACGAGCAGTGCCTCCTCGTGCTCGGCCCCTCAGGCGGCGACCTCACGGTCGGCCCCTCGGGTGGCGGCCTCCTCCGCCGCTGGCTCTGTCGTTGCCGGGACCCCCTCACCGGCCTGCACCCCTATCGATGGACCTTCTCCTAGGGCCGGCCCCATCTCCGAGGGGGTCGGTTCCATCCCCGAGGAGGCCGCTTCACCTCTCGTTTCCTTCGGGGCCGACTAGGTGAGAGGATCGATCGGCGGAGTGGGCTTCCCCCGGGCCATCTGGTGCTCACGTAAAGGGGGGACCGAGGACGAGACCTCTTCTTCGGCCTCTTAGTATCACCATTGACGGTTCGCCTCCTCTTCTCAACTACCTTCTTCATGGCAGCCACGAATATCCTCATATCTGCATGTGCCGAGGATTAGTAAAAAAAAAAGGGGGTCGCAAGTGCTCACCGTCACTCGAGGCTAGACCAGCATATCGAAGGTTCTCCTCTGATAGAAGCTCTTGGCAAAGGGACACTCGGGAGAACAATAGCTGTTCATAGACCTCCTGGTCCCTCGAAGTCACCGTCGAGTTCTTATTCAGCTTTAGGTTCGGATCCCCTAATTCTCCCTCACCCCCTCAATGTGTGTGAAAAAAAACCGGGCTTTCCATCCTTTAATGGAGGGGAGGTTAAGTTTGATGGCTCGGCCGGATCTGGGTGTGAATAGCTACCACCCGATGTTAGACTGGCGACGGAGGGTGTACAAACCACGGAATAGAGACACTCGGCCCACTATGCCAACGTAACCACACAGCACCATGAAGGCACAGATGATCTGAAAGGAATTTGAAACCAACTGCGCCGGCGTCAGGGCATACCTATGAATAAGACTAACAATGAAGGGATGGAGGGAAAGCCAAAGGTGTGCCCGAAGAATTCCTCATACAGGGTGATTCCCCCGAAAGGACCGAAAGTTACCCTGTCGCTAGTTCCGAAGATAGACAATCAGACCTCCCCTATATGTAACCCTAAGGGACTATGTCTTCGGAGGTCATGGTGGAGGCGATCTCCTCCGGACCCGCCAAGGTGGGAGCAACGACCGAAAAAGATGCCCAACGAGCCCTAGGTGGCGGTTGAACTACGGGAGGTGATGGTGCTACGGTCGACGGAGGGCCTCAGATCGAGATCCCATCCACCGCCCGTAGCTGGGTCAGAGGAACCCTATCCTCAAAGGAGGACAACGGCGAATGGGCTACGACGGGTTTCTTACCCTTCCTACCGGGGTCCACGAGGAAAAAAACAAAAAAAGATCAAAAAGGACTAACCTGGAGTACGGAAGGAGACAATGGACACAGGGTTCGAAGGAGAAGGGCCTCAAGAACTCAGGTTTCAGGAGAAACAAAAAAGATGCACAAAAAGCTTAGTGAAAGAGATGGCCCCCCTTTTTATGCCTGAAGCTCGAATCGTCCCGCCCGATTCGATCCGCCATATGAACGTCTCCTATTAAAGGCGTTATCCCAACCGTCGCATGATCTTATTCGCCCGAGGCAAACGCCTCAGCTAGATGCAAAAAAGATATGATCTACGGCCAATGATGGGACACCAATGACGTCACCGCAATGATGGCTACCGCTTTATTCGATAGAAATGGCCTTAATTCCAAGAAAAATCTTTTCGATTCCAGAGAGAGAATCTTTTGTACAACGGCGGTGCAACGTCCCATGCTCCCTTAAATGAGAGGGATTTGACCTCCCCCTGGGGCACACGCCCACAATCAATCATAAGCAAGGATTAAGGGCGTTAGAAGTCTATGATCCTTTTGCTCGGCGAGAGATGTGACCGCTTGAGCTCAAGAGTGGGAGGGCATCTGTTGTGGCTAATCCAGCCACATTACAGTTAACGGATGAGGCTGACTGAAGTAAAATCAGACAACTAAAACCCTTCATTATGGTCCGACGTGTCACCCCCAGCCTTAGTCTCAGCACCGACTCCAGAATCAGCCTCGATAACCGACCCCAGCATCGGCCTCAGCATCGACTCTAGAGTCGGCTTTGGTATCGACCCAAGTGTCGGCCTCGGCATCAACCCCAACGTTAACCTCGGCACCGACTCCAGCATCAGTCTCGGCGCCCACGTGGCCCACTACCGACTGCAATCGACACGTGGCCCACCTACCATCTACGGTCCCATGTGGTCCATCTATCACCTGCGGCCTCACGTAGCCCACCTACCGACTACGGCGTACGTCCAACAAGACCTAGCCTACCAATCATCTACAGTGCCATGCCTGACAAGACTTAATCCACCAACTAATTGTAGCCGTCCATATCAGACAAAAAAGTGGTCTGTTAGAACTGATAGGCCATGAAACGGACACCTATTGTTGTTGGCCTCACCGCTCATCTCATATCAGGCCATGGCATCTCGAAATTAATAGCTGTCCAAAAAAAAAGGTTAAAAAAAAAAATACCCAACCAGATATAAGAACCTTCACTCAGCATGAAAAAAAGACTTCAACTTCTTAGAGTTTTCAACTAACTCCAAAAAGACATACATTACTATTTTCTTAAACCACTCACTTGAGCATCGGAGGGTCCCCGTTAGAACAATCGGCTTTCGAATACCTTTTTTTTTTTTGTAAGACGTGAAGGCGCCAGAGGACTTCCAGGCCCATCCCCACAGACTATTGGCTATCAGGTTTTGGATCTTTTCCTGATCGAGGAAGGTTATTTGGCAACAACAGGCCCCAATGATCAATGAGAGCATCAAGAAATACTTGCTCTGCATGCAATTGCAGCAGCCCTAGCTCTGCATCATAATCTTATCCAATAAAATATGGGATGATATTGCTTCTGGTTTTTGTCAGGCAGCACATACTACATATGATTGTGATTTTATCCAATAAAAATGAAAACAAATAAAACAGTTACAGATGCATTAGTCGTATTAGGATGAGAAAAGATCCAATTTATTATACCTACCACAAAAATCCAATCATTTGTAGCCATATTTCAAGAAAATATCATCTCACAAACCACAAAAACCCACCAGAAGAGATTCTAGCAGGGAACTCAACCCATTAAACAAAGCAGGGAGAAAAAAGAAGAAATGAAACAGACCAGCATCAAAGAAGAAATGAAAGAACCAGCATCCCATCAAACCGATTTAAGAACAGAATACTTCTTTAAATAATAAAATCAGAAAAGAAACCCTAGAGAAGTGGAGAGGTTTGGGGGAAGAAGAAATGAATTCTTTCGCGTACCCTTTTGAGCTCCTTCTTGCGGAGCTCCTTCCGATAGGCGTCTGTAGGGTTCATGACCTTCCCTCCCTTGGTCGTCTTCATCTTCGCCTCCGACTCCGCCTACGCCGGTACCGCTGAGATCGAACCCAGACGACAAGCACGCCGCCTCCTCTCCGCTCTCTATTCTTCAATCTCTACCCTTCGCCTCACTTACTCTTGCGCTCTTCTTCTCAGTTCTCGCTTGGCGTACCTTGCATTCGATGGGCCGCCGCGGAGACGAGCTCCGATCGGGCTGCTATCCCTCGCCGGAATATGATCGGATCATGCCATCGAAGATAGCGTCGGGTCGGTCCGGGTCGTGGTCCGGTCAGCCTTATATATGTAGCAATGAAGAGGGTTGGGTCCGGACGCGACTACCGGATTGGACCGGAAGTTTTATTCCAGACGAGTAAACTGGACTCCAGTATATAAAGACCATGAGATTGGTATGGATCCTGACCCGGACCCGTTACATAAATAGGTGATCCAAAGGGTTCAAATTTATAAGAGCTAAGATTTTGAGTTAGCTCTAGCTAGCCTGACCCAATCCAATTAAACCCCACCCGAACTGAGTTGCTAACGTAAATTGGGATATTTATATATTTTTTTTAAAAAAGTCAATACATATTTTAGGAATCTTATTATATGCTTTCTTTAATTAAATAAAAACTATATAAAATCTTTTTTTTTACTTTATATAACTTCATTAATTTTCTAAAAAAAAAAAACTTTTAGGATCAACCTTTCAGACATAAAATCAAATTAATTATCTAGTATTTTATAGTATATTTCATCCTATATTCAATTACTCTCTCCTAATATTTATAACATGGCTTATAAGTTTAATGCTACGATAATTAAAGTAATTTTAAATATAATTATCATTTTACATATCATTTTTATTCTTACAAATTAATACTATGAGATTCTTTCTTTGATAGTTTTTAAGCTTCTAAAATCTTATTAAATAAATTTATCATTCATTTTACTTCAACATCATCTAAATATTTTTAAACTTTTTATAAGAATCATATCAAGTCTCACAATTTTTTTATTTTTATTTTTTTATAACCTCATCTATTTTAAATATCATAATTTTATGAGTATACACCATAATTTTATCCTCAATAAAACTAATAAAGCATTTTAGTTACCTACATAATTTTTATTTAATAATTTATTAAATAATTTCATCATCTTTTCATTTAATCTAAAATATATCTCTAATTTTTTTTATTTCTTACTCTTACAATTATATATATATATATATATATATATATATATATATCTTTCTTCATCTTTAATTTCTACCTTGCGACATAATTTCTCACGTATCTTACATTTAATCTTCTTTAACCCATTCGAATCAAGATCATAAGAGAATGCACCCATAATGACTGGCAAACTGTATGCACTCTTTTCTAAGCAAAACGTGAGCATGACCCCACCACGTTAGATAACATTTTATCAATTTCATTTTCCTGCTTAAACACAGCGTCAGCATGAGACAGTCAGAGTCGTGTCTGATCACCCATTTCGAAGGAACTAAACAAGTGACGCATTCATCTAACAAATTCTGGTAACGGCTAGCATGAGTTTGGAAATTCACATGCACTCAGATGTGGTTGCCAATGGAATTATAATATGTAGTTCTCATATGAATCAAAAAGAAAATTTCAATTGACATGCCAAAAAGAACACACCCGCCATCCTTTTTCTGTAATCAAGTTCCCCCACGCCTGGGAATCATAACGCAAAAGCACATTTCCGATTCCCTGGAAAATTCCTCAGAATCTATATGCTCATTTTTACAAGAATCCGCTCTGAGGTCAAGGGAATCCTGTCACCTTATTCTACCACCTCTTTTCTAATATGCTAAACTCACTCGCATATTGTAGTAGCAATTCAATAGAAATCCACAACTGCTGATACAGTCACTGGAGGTTCAATGTCTATCCTCGTTGCTTTACCTTCAGAAACCAAATGTGGCAACGTGTTGGCTTCCTTTGGTGCGGTACCTGGTGCAGTCCAAAGAGTAGCATGGGGCCACTCATTTTTAGAGTTGATCTTTTCACCATTACTGACCCTAGTCGTGCTTCTAGAGCAGCGATTTTGTCAGAGAATAGTAATGCAGTGAAATCAACAGGGACATTTTGCTGGTGGAAGACACCATAACTAGCAACAGCTGTGACGCCATGAGCCCTTTTGTGAGCTAGGGTTACATGAGCCTTCCTGAGGTTGTTCGCCATGTTCTTATCTTCAAGGAAAGCCTTTGCTTTGGGATCCTTCTTGGCTAACTGTTTTGATTAAAACAGCACATTAGAGATTTCACACAGATTGATGACTAAACTATGAATTAACAAAAAGTGCAAGCAACAGGAATCATGGACTGGCTGGGGGCCAGACTGGCACTAGCAGAATATCTATCGTGTCATATGAGCTGTGACAATGCTTCATATGCACTAGCAAGCAGCTGGTATCATGCCAGCGCTATATGCTGGTGAGGCACTAGCTTGATATGTATCATGCAAGCTGTGCCATACAATCTGACACTTGAATCCATGAGTATACATAGTGATGCATCTCAACCAGGATACTGGATGCTAGTGACACGAGATCAAACTCAAGTCATGTGAGTGTAACTCAAAAACTGGCTCCAGCCATTAGTTTGACTTGAGATACAGACAATATAATTGAAGCGGATAAAATGCTGCATTACCTATCCAATGTGCTTGTAATCTCTATCACTGGCAATGTGACAGCAGCAAAAACAATGTTGCCAAACTTTCTCTTTTCCGTATCTGGTGTTTTATGCTCACCCTTTGCAACATCTTTCAGCTGCTCCAGGACTCGTTTCACTGCAAAGTCAAATGGAACCTGGAAGATACAGAATGTATTAGAAGCAGAAAATCGGTTTATCTGGGACAAACATGAAATTGACAAAATACTTGCTGAGCTCAGGCTTTTATGATCAGAAATTGATTTATTATTATTTTCTTTACTTTTTACATTTCCAGAAAGCATGTTCAATTACATTTACAAGGTTAGGTTACATAAAATAGATGCCATTTATATTGGCATTATACTGCTTAATTTTTATGAAAACATGATTTTAAGTTACCATCATTTGCTAACCTTCATCAGCTACTTGCCACGTGCTCCATGGGAGGTCACTTCAGCATTGGTTACATGGATTTTAAATCACAAAAATTTCATGTCTGAGAACAACTATGAAATAAAAAGTAGTTTAAGTAGGGGAGGCAATGTTTGAACCGTCAATCTGTTTAACTTAACTCAATGCATTGTAGATGGTGTTGGGTTACTCGTTAAATGAAATGGTCAAATCTGGATTGGGATTTTTGACCCATTATAAAGACAGGTCAGGTTTGAATTGACAGACTTTTCATCTAAACTTGTATCGGACTCGACCTATACTTGGTCTAACCCAACCGGCTTACCACCTCTAGCTTCACGTCTTCTCAATATTTGTATCCTTTACTTATTCCCATATCTGTTCATTTATCTCAAATGAAAGGCCTTATGCTTAGCGGATCTGCCTCTAAATGATACTATAGTTACCAAATCTATTACTAACAACAACAGCAGCAAACAACAGTAAAACCTTAATCCCAAACTAGTTGTGGTTGGCTACATGAATCTTTTTCTCCATTTAGCTTTGTTTTGAGTCATAATTTTTGTAAGATACAAAAATTTTAAGTCTTTTTTATCACTTTCTTCCATGCAATCTTTGGTCTACCTCTAACCTTTTTTTTTTTTCCTTTACATGTATCAAGTCACTTCTCCAAACATGTACATCTCTAGGTTTACAGTTGCCCATATCCAAACTATCTAAGTCGTCCTTCTTAATTTATCCTCGATTAGAATTACTTCTATATTTTTTCAAATGATTTTATTTTTTATTCTATCTTCTTTTGTTTTATCATACATCCATCTTAACATTCTCATTTCCGCTAGTACATATATTTTTGAACTATCTAACATTGCATGGCTATAAAGCATAAGTGGTTTTATGACTATCCTATAAAATTTTTTCTTTAACTTGAAAGGTACTTTACGGTCACATAATATTTCAATTGCGCTTCTCCATTTTATCCTACTTTAATCCTATAGACAACATCATCCCAAATCTCTCTTCCTTAGAAATAATCGATCCTAAATACCGAAAATGATTATTTTTAATAACTTCAAGGTCCTAAATTTGTACTTTATATTTATCTTCATTTCTAATTGTACTAAAATTGCATTTTATGTATTTTGTCTTTGTCCTACTTAACCTAAAACCTTTGTATTTTAATGTATTTCGTCATAATTCTAACTTACAATTAACTTCAGTTTTAGTTTTATCTACTAGTACTATATCATCTGCAAATAACATGCACCATGAAATATCATACCGAATATGTTTAGTAAGCTTATTGTAACTAAAGTAAAAAAAAAAAAGACTAAGAGCAGATCTAAGATTACTATAATAGAAAATTCATTAGTACGACTACTAATAGTTCTTATGCTAGGACCTACCCTATCATACATATCCTTTATTATGCTAATATACCTAACAAATACTCCTTTTTTTTTCTCACATCCACCATAAGATCTTTTTAGGGACCATATCATATATTTCTTTAAATCAATAAAGACCACATGAAAATCTTGTGTTTTTGCTCTATACATTCCCATTAAACTCCTAAGGAGAAAAATAGCTTTTATGGTTGACCTTTCTAGCACAAAACTAAATTGATTCTATAATATTTTTGTAGTCTCAATCTATATTCAATTACTCTCTTCTAAAGTTTTATAGTATGACTCATGAGTTTAATACCATGGTAACTGGTGCAGTTTTGAATATCTCCTTTATTCTTATAAACTGGTACTATAATGGTGTTCCTCCATTCATTAGGCATCTTTTTAGTTTCTAAAATCTTATTAAATAAATTTGTCACCCACTTTATTCCAGCATCATCTAAGCATTTTCAAACTTTTATAAGAATCTTATCAAATCCCACAACTTTTCCTACTTTTTTTTATAGTCTCATTTACTTCAGATGTCCTAATTCTATGAGTACACACCATAACTTTATCTTCAATAAAGCTAATAGAGCATCCTAAATTATCTTAATGATTTTTATTTAATAATTTATTAAAATAGCTTCATCTTTTTTTTATCTTTCTCCTTAATCAAAACATTTTAATCGTCGTCTTTAATGTATTTAACCTAAAACATATCTCTTATTTTTCTGTCTCTTACTCTTGCAATTCGATATACCTCTCTCCATCTTTAGTTTCTAGTTTGCGATTTAATTTCTTATATGCCTTACATCTACCCCCCCTCGTACCCTTTCTTTAACTTCTTTCTTAACTATCATATAGTTTTCATATGCTTTTCCATTCCTACATTTAGATAGCTTTCTATAGCACTCTCTTTGTCTTAATTGCTTATTGAATTTTCTCATTTCACTACCAGATTTCCTTATCATATGATTTTTTTTTAGCTCTATTAATACCTCTATAACTACTTTTCTAATACTATTAGCTATCTCTTCTTATATGATATTAGTCTCCATTTATATTCCATTTTCCTTCGTCACTCTATCTTTAAAAAGTTATTAGTTTCTCTCTTTCAAATTCCATCACCTAATCCTGGATTCTTATACCTTAGTCTTTTCCTTCATTTTTAAATATGTACATCCATAACCATTAATCTATGTTGCGTAGTTAGACCCTTAATCGATATAACCTTACGATTTTTACAAAACACTCGATCAATCTTTCTAGTAAGAAAGAAATCTATTTAATTAGCATCATATCCACTTTTCAAAGTGATATAATAAGAGTCTCCTTTTTTAAAATATGTATTGGTTAATACTATATCATATGCCACGCAAATTCTAAAATAACATTTCCATCATCATTTCTATCTCCAAATCCATAACATCTATGTACTCTTTCAAAACCTATATTAAACTTATCTCTTCATTCAAATCTCCTCCAATAAATATTTTTTTTAGTAAAAATCTCTTGAATTAGTTCATCCAATCCTTCCAAAAACTTTATTTTGTCACACTATCTAAGCCTACTTAAGGAGCATAAACACTAATAATATTTATTAACTCCTCATTTATCACTAATGTAATTAAAATTATTTTATCTTATATCCTCTTAATGTCTATAACTTTATCTTTTAAGCTTTTATTTACAACAATTCATACTCCATTTTTATTCCTATTTTTGACTATATACTAAAGTTTTAAAACATCAACCTCTTTTGCTTTTTCACTATGCACTTGGTCTCCTTCAAGAGAGCTACATTAATTCTCTTTCTAATTATTGCATCTATTAGTTTCATTAACTTTCCTATTAATAACCCTATATTCCAAGTTGCTAAACGTATTTTGTTTTCTTTTTTTATTTTTATTTTTATTTTTATTTTTTTGGACTAATTCTTTACTCATACCTGTCCATGAAGGTGTGGGAACCCTTGCTCATTTTTCATCATCAGGACGCTGATGTAACGCATTGCTTTCGAGGACCGCTCTAGCTATCCTTGTCATTTTTACTACATCTAGGGTCCAATGCAGCGCGTTGCTTCTGAGAATGCTTATCTTTATCGATTTTTTCTATTGGATTCATATTCATAGGCTGTAACTATAGTTTTATTGAATTTGTTATCAACCATTTTTCTTTAACCACCACTCTCTCTAAATTATTACTCATTTCTACTGCAATCCTTTCTCTAGGATGTATCAATCTCAGCATACTTCTCATCCTAGAAACTCATCTATAATGCTCATTAGCCCGCCTCACTGCCAAATAGTCTGATGTCTATGGTAACAGCACACTTATAATTGTTTATACATTAGAATTGCTTCATAACAAAAAGGTGAGTGCAGATATTGAGATATCATTATATATTTAAGTAGCAGCAAAACAGCAGCAGTAGTACCAATAACAATAACAACAAATTCCAAATTACTTGGGGTTGGCTACATGAATCCTTTTTCTCCATTGAGCTCCGCTTTAAATCATAATTTTTTTGTAAGGTGCAAAGATTCTAAGTCTTTCTTTATGCTTTTATATAATTTTGGGTCTACCAGTACCTCTTTTTCTTTGTACATGTATAGTAGCAAAGCAAGAAACAAAAGTAAAAAGAAAAAAAAAGGAAAAATTGATCCTTCATTTCAGATTGGATTCACAAAATCGGAAATTGGAAAAACTAGATGGAATACTTGTTACATGCATCAATTTTCATTGTCCACCAGCTTTATACAAATTTGATATGACTACCATCTTTTCCTTGGAATCATAAACAATTTGAAAGATATCAATTTAGAACATTAGCTTAAATTTTAGGTCAAAAACACTTTTAAATGGATCAGACGAGGAATGGTCACCTACCTGAATAGAATTGAGGTAATCAGCATTTCCAAACAAAATGTCACGCAATCTTTTTTCCCACTGAGCCCATTCTTTTGCATATGAGCCTTTCACAGGTTCCAATCTACATTGCCATTGTTTTGTTAGTTGATATTTAATAAATTAAATATGACAAAAAATAACTAAGGAAATGCATTAAAATTTAAAATCTGAGTCATAATATAACATGAATTTTCATATCTATATTCCAAAAGCAACTAGTTTGCATATATTGAGATAAGAATTGCTGTGCTACATTTAAAAACAAATACAGAGAACGGACAAGAAATTAAAACTTTCTTTTCCCTGAAAATTCAATTGCAAAGTATGCCAAATTCGACAATCCTTTGAATTAATGTGTTTTCCTTTAGCAGTATAAAGGACAATTCACAGTGATATTCTTGTACCAAGCATGGTTGAAACCTCCTATCGAATAAATGGGAAATTTGTCTTGCCAAGTAAAACAATGGAGGATGGAAAATGATCACTGAAGAATCAAGCCAAGGACCTAACAAGAAACATCAAACTTATAGCTTTTAAGGTCTGCTGAATACAGCTTATGTTATACCGTGTTCTACACAAAATTGCTAAAACAAAAGCAAAATTGTGCAGTAAAGGATACGCATCAATATTGCCACCACTGGCAGACAAGGAGAAAGCTTTTGCCATGATAATAAGTTCCCTTAACCAAGCCAACTGTCATTATCTTCATGCGATAATTTTTTATGCATAAATGAAAAGGAGAATTAACATATATTAAGAATATGAAAAATTTAAAGGATCAAAGAAGCTAGTAAGGCGAAATATGTAACGTAGCTTAAGTTTATACAAAGTAAAATGAAGCTAAGAATGATAATCAAGAACTTTCCCAAATGGGAGAGAACAACGAGATCTATATCATATTATATCTGCATGGAACCCTTCCTGAGTGATTGATTAAAATTTGACGGAACTGGTAAAGGTTGAAGGCTTTTGTGTCTTCCCACAATTCCCTACAATTTTTAAATTGTTCTATATTTTAATAGTTTAGGATTTGAACATGACAGTTCTTTATTTTTCTTTGAATCAATCTTTTTTTTTTTTTTTTAGAATAATACATCTACACACTATAGTTCTTGTGCAGTGGACAGATAAGCCTGAATACCCACTAAAAATAAAACTCCACTGACTTTAACATTTTAATAACTAATGTACCGCTACCCTTCTCAACTTGCAAAAAGACGCTCATCTGCAACTAAAGTTATCTCCTCCATCTCATGCCCTCAGTGCAGCCAACTAGGAATGCACCCAACCATCTTCCTTCCTACGTGAATGAGAAGTTCTTCCATCTCCTCTCCCCTCCCCGTCACCCTGCCCCCTCCATCTGGAAGTTTAATGAGACGTTTGCCCCACTTCTACAATCACAAGTTCATTTCTGTATGTTTCCCTCCATCAACCTCTCTTAGCCTCTTTTCTTTAACATTTCTCTTGGTGCCATCTACCATCTTCTCATCTGCTAGAATTCAAAGCAAGAACAAGCCCTGGCCCACCACTCAAAAGGAGAATATCATGTGAATAAAAATAAAATTTGCTTCATCACCAAGGAAAAATATTAAAATCTAAATTCACACACTATAAATTATAACCCCCTTCTCTGGCTTATGTTATATTGTTCTGGTTTCTGTTTGGTTGGAATAAATGGGTGAAATCTTGAACTCAAATGGAAATGGTAATCTGGCCACCATAACTAACTTCTCCAAATAACCCCAACAAATCCAAGCTGATGTTGTGCGTGATCAAGAAGACATGGATGGTAATCTGGCCAATCTTCTCAAGGATCAAGCTCTCCTTACTCTATCGACTCCCCTCACCTCTCTCTCTCTCTCTCTCTCTCTCACACACACACACACACACATGCACTCACCTCTACCTCTTCCTCTTTCCTATGATATGAGCCTCCCACCATCTTGAAAAGACCAGGTCAGATGACCATCAATTCCCTCTCCCTTTCTTCCTTGCCATGCATCCATTCTCTATGGATACATTGATCAAAATATGACTGGAATATTCTCAAAACTACACTTCCTCAACAATCTCAACAATATAAAACACCTTCATTAACCATTCTCCTTCACCAGAACCCTCAGCCTTAAAACAGTCCCATATCTTCCTTCTTGTTTCTTATCAAGCACAATGGTTGATGTTTATTCAAGTTTGTTACAGCTTCAACAGTAAAACAACCCAAGGAAGAACAAACTGCTAACTCTTATGAAACATGTCCTCAGGCTTTAACTCAATAAACACTATTACATGTATTTTATAGGCTAAAAATCGTTCTGCAAATTAAAGAATTCAAAATGGTCAAGTACTGTTAAAATGCTCATCTGTCAAGTCCATTACCAACATCCTGGGATTCATTTTGATAAGAAGCTTACTCCCTAATATGCTTATCTTCCTTCTGTCCTTGATTGGGTAATTGGACAGAAATTTCATAACTGCACTTAATGTTTGTCCTCTAGGGTTCCTTGTGCCTTTAAACAGCTACATGAACTTTATGGAGTTCTACACCCAGTCATATTTGAACGACAATGAGCTCAGGCTCTGCTCAACATGGATATAACTGTAGTAAAGCCAATTCTTCCATGTTTATTTGATATGATACTCATTAAGCCATTATTTTGCTGTCACATGTTGATAACACCATCAGTTGATGCATTGAGTATTCATGGCCTTTAGATTCTAACTCATTCTTCTTCAAGCTATTGTTGATACTGCCATAGTGAAAAGGAATTTACACCTCTATGAACACAGATATTTGTAGGGTCCTTATTGACGTTCTTTCAAATGATAAATCATGGTTCTATAAAAGGAATCCCAAAATCATACAAATTAAATTTCAAACTCAATGCATTCTCATGTCTTTTGCTACAACCAACCACTAGTATATAAATTTAAACTGGGTAAAGCATAAAATATTTTAAGAAATGCAAGGAGCAAAGTTGGGAAACATATATGACAGAGACATGGTTCAAGATGGTTTTGTATTCAGATGGACTGGTTGCACCTATAAAGCATGTTTCTTTGCAGGTTACATGTGTTATGTTTTGGCATAATAAATGATAGATGTTTCTCTTGATTACCTTTTAAAATAACATAAACAATTCTATAACTTTATTTACTATTCTGAACGCAAAGGATAAACATACATGCAAATACAAGAGAAATACAATGCGTTGGTCACCCTTCACACAGAACATGCAGGAGTGTATGTAGTGATAACATAGAAAATGTTCTATTTAAGGAAATGCAAAAGATGATTGTCAAGAGTTTATGCACAGAATAAAACATTCAAATCAACTGAACATAAGCAGTTCATGTTATACATAAACCATTTGGCTTAAACCCAATTCTTGCCTGTTCACTCCCGGACTTGTGCTCATGGCTTACAGCACCTTAATAGGATAAGATTTGGTACTATTGTTGATGGAAATGTGAGGACAGTAAACCTTGTCCCATGTTCAAACACTTGAGCAAATAATATATCATTTATCGAATGATACATATAGAAATAGATGTGCAAAATAATCTGGATGCTAGTTTGCATGCAACGGTATTACCACATATACTTTAGAAAGACCAGTGCAATCTTCTGCAAGGAATATCATCAGAGACTTCTTAAGATTGGAAAATACCTTCCATGTTTGCTAGTGTGAAGTCTGAAAAGACTGATGCCTTCCTCCAATATAGCCTTCACAGGATCAGGTAGTGGATTCCTATAAACAATAGCAAATGCAATATTGTAAATGCCATTTTAGTAACAATTATTGATAAGTAAAGATATTATTGTCCATTGACATAATTTTATAACTTAAAAAAACTGTCATACAACATCAATATATCCATGGCAATGAAGAAATTTGGATGGAAATAAAAGTCATATGAAGGAAATAAACAAGTCAGATACAAATATGCAATTTACAAGTAAAATAAATGGTGAAGACAGATGTATGTCTAAGATTAGATAACTAGTGCCCAATTTGTGATGTATCCACCACACATGCAGTAAGAACAAAGAAGAAGTGGCCGATGAGAGGAGAGCAAGAATGGAGAATATTTGAGAGGAAAACAAGCATGATCTAACATAGAATTGGGATTTGGGACAATATTAAGAGGCCCTTTTAAGACGCCTACTACAAAGTCACTCGAAAACAACCCAGTAGTCAATAGTCTACATACTTGTCAGAACATATTAATAATTACATTGGAGATGCAAAACAAAATTAACTGCCAGAAGACACAATAGTTTAAATTATGGACAATTCACCCAAAACAAATATATTCAAAACTGCGCTCTTTTTCTGCCTAGCTTTTTAATGTACATGGCAAGAAATGGAGGAGTTTTGGCTGGATTGCATATTAAAAAAATTTATCAACCTCTAGCAAGACCATGGAACATTTAGAAAGATGCAGGTCGAGGGTCAGGTCTGTCTTAGAAACTGGATTGGTTGCACAAATGGACTGGACCAGACCTCACCTACTAGATAGCTATTCAAGAACCAATAGAGTAGAATCGATCTGAACTGACAATTTACTTTCATCAATATACACTGTTGCAGACAAGTTAACCGCCGAAGTGGGTTGATACTGGACAGGACATCTGTGATATACTGTAACATGGATCAAGATACCAACCCATCTCATCTTACTCTGTGCATATTCCATGCCAAATATTTATAGATGCTTCAATAATTCATTGTATGGATCTAATATCCTTCCAGTTAGTCAATGACAATAATAACAACACTTTACAGACTGAAAAATATAGGTGAAATGTGCAGTGGGCTCATTACTGCAAATGTATTGATACACAACTGCCAGAACAAGAAAAACATAAGGTTATCTTTACCTGTCAGGCTTCAGCAAAGGCATCTTGACCAATGAGCCAAAACGTTCATATAATTCATTCTCAAATTCTTTGCGATTCTGGAGAAGCATGAACAAAATTATTAGGATAAGATTAAACGAGGATTTATTTTGACATATATTCACACCATATCAGGGTATGCATGGTGACTACATGCCTTGCCATCATAAAGGTGGTAAAACATCAGCAGAACATAACCAGCATTTGGAGATGCCTTGTCAAGATTTCCCTTTTACAAGTATAGCAAAAACAAGCGTAAGAGAGCTGAGTGGCAGTGGTCAATAGGTAATTCTTATCAATTACATTCACAAAATTAGCAGAGGTTTGCAAATACCGGATGATTTACTCGCTGAAGAACACGAAATATAAACACAGCCAGTGCATCAAGAGAAAATGGATTTGAATCAGTTCCTGCACATTCACACATGTCATAATCCTAAACATTCTTTCCCTATATAGGTTTGGATTGAGGTATCACACCAAGAGTAACTATATTGGGAGTGTTATTTGTTATGTGTAGCGGTTAATATTCGACAAATGAATTTATTCTACTGAAGTCACAGAGGAAACACATCTGAATTCAAAAGCATCAGCTGTAGCATGAAGTGTCTTTTGTTGCAATATTTGATTTTATGAAGAAACATAATTCTATTAAGAACAAAGGCAATCACTCTTTGAAGATTTCTCCACAAGTTATAGATGATGCCCTTGAAACACAACTCAGAAAACACAAAAACATAAAAATGCACATATCATGTATTACAAAGATGCATTTGTGTATAACAAGCATTGTGTTTTAGTGTGGCTCACTTGTTTACATCATGTGCTTTCAAGAAAAATGCAGTTCCTCCAATAAATTGCCTTATTCCATTTACATCTAGGTTGCATTTAGATGGGGGATTTTCAGGAGGGATTTCATTTAGAATGGAGATTTTAAAATTTCAGAAAAATTCTTTTCTTGGTTACCCTCAAGAAGGAATTTCTAAAATTCTATGAAATTTAAACAAAGATTTGGAGAAACCAAAATCCCCATTATAAAACCCACTTTCAGAGGTATCATTTAAAAATTGCCCAAAAGGATCATTTACATATCAAATATTTACATAAATATTACAAAAAATTATTTACACAAATTCTTTTATTTACATATAAATATTTATTTTAAATATTTATGAAATTTTATTTTGTTTATTTTACATATTTATAAAATTTATTTATAAAATATTTATTATATAAATACTTATGTCAAGTAAATATTAATATTTCAACACTAATGTAAATCACAAATACTAATAATAATTTAAATATTATTTATTTGTTAACAAATAAATATTACATAATAAAATAATATATAATAATTAATACTATTAATAATAATATTTTAAATATATTATTAACATTATTAATTATTAATATAAATATTTTTGTAATTAAATTATATATATTACAAATATATTATAAAATAAAATTTATTTCATAAGTATTATTTTGTGATTACAAAATTTTTTAATTAAATATAAATAAATAATAATTTATCAAATATATTATTAAAGACTACATAAAATAATAAGTAATAATTTTAACTAAATACATAAACGTTAATAATAAATATTTTAATATTTTAGTATGAACAATAATATTAATATTTAATAAAATAATTATAAATATTTATTAAAATATTAATAAATATTAAAATAAATATCTAATATGTACATATATAAATTTAAAGATATTAATGTAAATTACATATATTTACATAAATATAATAGAAAAAATATTTATATAAAATTTTACAATTCATAAATAAAATTTTATTTTCTAGAATTATCCAAATAGAAAATTTATGAAATTCTAAAATTCTGAAATACTATATCTTAAAATGCAGCATTTTAAAATCCTGTGAATTTTCAAAATGCCCCATCCAAACGTATCCTTGTAGTTATTCCAATAGCAAGGCAAGCTTAGAGGATATTTATTATTCACATAAGCTTAAACTATAATATATAAGGTTGATTTCTTATCTGCTAACTAGCACAGGGGTTTCACAACTTCTTTCTGCCTTGCTCAAAGATGACTTGAAAGCTAACACCAATACAAGGTGTTTTTTTCTGATCAACTTCTATGTATAAAACATCCTTAGAACATGACAGTTCATTTTTAAATTCGCCGCATCAACTCTAAGCAGCTTAAATAAGGACTTGTGAACTAAGTGTATTTTAATGTGCTTGGTGTTTGCATATTGATGCACGTATACATATGAAGGTAAGTTGTCCTTATCTCTAGTCATACATAATCGGATTTTACAATGTAAATGCATATCAATCTTTTATGATTGTTTACTATCTTGATTACTTCCAATTCTCAAGCAAAAGATTAATTATTCAATTTCAGAATATTGTCACTAAATCCATCAAACTTAGATTTCCCATCCGTTAAAAGATTATCATCCCTGATTTTTTAACACAAGAATCTCACTCTTATAAATGAACGGATTGGCCAAACTTACAATTATTAAATAGTAGTTTTCTTACCTTCAGATTCTGGGACAACAGGAACAGCAGAGGCTTTTGTGCTCCGACACATGCCCTCAATCTGGAATATGAGAAATATCCATCAGAATACTATTTGACATTATGAAGGAACACAGCAACAATGTTTACAGGGAGAAACAAAATAAGCATTTATTCAAAACAGGAGATAGGACATTACCTGTCTCCACACTTCTTCATTTGGAGCATTTTTGTCAGCTAGGGTTATGGTGCATGGTTTCTTCCTACGCTCATCAGCAACCTTTTGCCAGTACCTTCCTGCAAAGATTTACTTGGGAGAATTAGATACAAGAATATCATACTTCAAGGAGAAAGAACTTCAAAAATCAATCTAAGAATACGGGTTTAAAGAGAGACTGCGGTCTTTTTCAATTCATCAATCACTAAAGCTTTAGTTAGTATCCAGAAAGGTACATGATGAAGGGATGTGTATACCTATGCACACATGTATCTCTATATGAGCACATATGTGTGTGCACCTGTATATTGTATGTACGAGCATATTTGTACTCACAATGGGCTTCAACCTACGATTAGCACTAAGATGATATCCTTTTATTCTATTTGGTGAACTCATTGCTAATCCTTTTAAAGTTGTAACATGGTGTATGTAATTTGTTAACTAATGAGAACAGAGCACCATTAAATGCTAAATTGGATTTATGCGAGAAAGTCTTATAAGAAAAGGCTAAAAAATTAATAGAATTAAGAGAGAATATATCCACGTATGATGAAATTCCAATGAAAATAGAAACAAAGATAACATGGTAGTCAAGGCTGATGGATACACACATTTTGTTATTTAGGATCTAGCATATAAAACAAAGTAGTTGGGAAAGGCTTAGATGAGTTGAGTTGAGTTGAGTATATAAATAAAGTAAAGAGAGATGCAATTGGATTGGAGCTGGCTGCATGAAGTGCTTCGAGACTATCGCATGATTGACATGTGCATTGGCAACTTCGGAAAATTTTTATGAGATGACATTAAGGCCTGCAATGCTGGATGGTCAAATATTGCACACCAAAGGAGCCCAAGAAAACAAGTTGGATTTAGAAGCAACAAGAATGTTGAGATAGAAACATTCTAAAACCACATTAGGAAGAGTGAGAAATGATTACTTTAGAGGATATATAGGAGTCTAACAAATTAAGGACAAACAAAGCGATCAAGAATTATGAGATAGATAAGTATGGGCAATGAAAAATCGAAGGGGACGCTACAAGAGGGCTTTAGTGTTTGTTGAAGGATTAGAGAAGACAAGGGAAAGACCTGCAGTAAGATGGACAAATATTGTGATCAAGGAAATGAAAAAACTTGAAATGATATCAAACGCTGCTCTAAAAAGGAATGCTTTGTAAATGAAGATTCATGAAGCAAACCGAAGATAGTGGGGTTGAGGCTTGATGGTCATGGTTATATGCATGAATGTATTATGTTCAACTAGCCAGTCCATTGCAATGGTTTGACCATGCCTGCCATGGCATTTAGCATATAAAATAAGGCTAGGTTTTTATTTATAAACTTAATAATTCCTTATTCCCAGAAAGGCAATAGCTAGGCCTAGACTTTGGCATTACAAGAAATTGAACTCGATGGTAATTGGCTAGGACAGAAGGCAAAATGCAAAGCAATGCTATCGCACAGAGGACCATGATGTGCCGCACTGATGTGCACTGTTCCATACCAAGCGTAACTGTATCAAACCGAAACTCAATGCCAATGTGTACCAACTCTTGATACGCTAGACCAACTTATGTACGGAGCATACTACCACTGCACCAATGTGGTACTAGCATGAGATCTGGTACCAAGACAATGAACCTTGCATAACACACTAAATTGATGTAGACATCTAAAACAACCTTAAGATAGTCATAGAATCAAAATCCTACAAGTCTGGAAAGAGTGAAATAACATATTTGGAATGATGGAGAAGCATCTGATTGTAATGGTCCATTCATGGTGTTATAGTACCAGACCAGTATGGAATCGATACTTAGCACACCCATTGTACTTAGCATGCTCCCTATACTGAGTGTCATTACTAAGAAATATACTATACTGGCACCCAATATGGCTTGTAACAGTTGGGCACTGGTGCAGGTACTGAAACCATTTCTTAAAACCTAGAAAACTATCAACAAGCTAGGAAAATTCAAAGAAAGGCTTGGAAAGGTAGAATAATACCTGGATATGGATACTTGAACAATTTGGGAAGCAAAAATCCTACTAGTGATTATCAAAAATCCATGAATGAATGTGCACAAGCACTAAAACTACGAAGCTGCTGCTCAACGAAGATAGGATATCATCTAAAAAGCATACCATACTGCATAAAAGAGTGCTACACAATACAGCATGAGTTGAGATGTAACAATTTTATAATATTTATTGTTTATAATCACAAATGCAAAACTTAAACTTTCATAAGAAAATCCTGAATGTATAGCACCATGCAAAAACTAATGGAAAAGAAAGTATGCTTTGATCTGTTAAGGTTTATCCTACTAGAAAATTTTCCATAAGTTTAGCTAGATCTGAGCTCCTTACAAGACTTATTACAACGATTCAATTGCCAGCACTGCATGTGATGGTATATGGTACATTGGACGGAAACATAAGTTGATTCAACCATTAAGACAGGAGGGATGTGATCAAAACAGCTGGAGTACCAATATCAGCTTTTTAAATGAATGAAAAATGGCACCTGATCTAGGGATGTAATTGGAAGTTTACTCTTACTATACTGGAAGTTCTCCAACTTATCATTACAGCTATTACTCCCAACTTCACATTGGCTTAGGGCATCCAGACACCAGACGCAATATAACAGTGCAATCAGTTTGTCTACTGATCCAACTCTCCTAAATATCACAAAATGCAGACGATTGCATGTCTTAGTGACTCTTGAAAGTATTAATTCTGCAGCTTATAAATAGACATTAAAATTTTGGAAATTCATGCATTTTTCCCTTTCCAATTTGCCAGGTCAAGAGATTGAACTTTTATTATACCATAATGAACCAGAAAACTTTGACTATACATACAACTCAACTCAACTCATTTAAGCCTTTTCCCAACTACATGGGGTCGGCTACATGAATCTGCTTCCTCCATTCTGCTCTATTCAGGACTAAGTCAACATTCAAATTATAAATAGTTATATTTTTTTATTATTTTTGTTCATATTAGTTTAGGTCTACCTCTATCTCTATCCTTACCATGGATTGTTAAAAGATCAATCTTTCTAACTGGAGCATTTAAAGGTCTTCTTTGTATGTCCAAACCATCGTAATCGATTTTTTCTCATTTTATCTTCAATTGGGGCTACTCCTGTCATTTCTCTATATGTTTATTTCTAATTCTATCTTTTAAAGTTTTATCACATATCCATCTTAACATACGCATTTCTGTTACACTTAATTTATTCATATGTT
The DNA here is from genome assembly GCA_900491605.1 of Calamus simplicifolius. Lineage (NCBI taxonomy): Eukaryota > Viridiplantae > Streptophyta > Magnoliopsida > Arecales > Arecaceae > Calamus > Calamus simplicifolius. The sequence continues at coordinate 2,109,503 of UESW01003860.1, forward strand.
TTTCAGTATTACCCAACACTTTGTTCCATATAACATAGCTGGCCTAATAGCATTTTATAGAATTTTTCTTTTAATTTTAATGGGATGCACCGATTATACAATACACTCTAAAACTTTGACTATACATATTCATGAAAAATTAAATATTTTAATATTTGTGATGAATACTGTAACTGCATGCATAAATTGAATTTTGCCAAATTTTTTGATAAATACAAATTTTAATAACATGACATTGCCAAAGAAATTATCAAAATTGGTTATCCAACATACACCACATACGCTATAATCATGAATATCATGGATACTAATCAGACCTTTAGTAAGATCACCCATAAGGCTATGCACAGGGCGATTGTCGCCAAGACCACCTGGTGTGTTCAGTATTTCTTTGCATAGAGCTGACTTAGCACAGCCTGGTATGCCTGAAAAGAAAGAAACAAGATCAAATAGAAGGCAAGAACAATATTGTATGAAACATCTCTAATCATAAACTTATAGTTTTGGAAGGAAATTAGTACAATTCTGCACAAGAAAATAAAAGGAAATATTTCAAAAGTAAACCAAAAATGAGAGAGATATGAAAAGATATAAGTTAGGCATAACATAGAGATCACTAGCAGCAAGAAATTTAACATGCAAGTGTTGATGTACAACCAAAATTTCTCAGATCTGATGAACTCATCCTTGAAAAAAAGATATCTTCTATTTTATGATGGGAATAAATATAAACAGAGTACCTCAATTTTACTTTAGGCTCTATAAATCAGATGCAAGACATTTGCTCTAGATCAGAAATTTCATGAAACAGCTGAAAGTAAACAAAAAAGAGGAATGACCAATAAGGCCTTTGTTTGAAAAGTACTGACCCAGGCTTCACTGAACCATAATATACAGCAGTAATATCATTTGGCTAAATTGGTAGATTCACAATGGTACTCAGGCATGCTTCTCACTTGAAAATTCAACATCATAGCTGAGCATGCTCTTTATTTAAAATATATATATATATATATAATAACAAAAAAAATTCTAGTTACTCTATCCCCACGGTCACATCTCTTAAAAAACTCAAACTCTTTATTTTTATATTGTTATTATTATTTATGAAGAATATGAATTATGAATAAATTTTTCATTATATATATATATCAAACTCTTAAAAACTTAAAACTCTTTATTTTATATGTTGTTATTATTATTCTTATAAAGAATATTTATGAATATGAATTATGAATAAATTTATATATATATATAAACTCTTATAAACTATTTCGAAACGAAGCACCGAAACGGTCCAATACCGAAATATTTCGTTTCATAAGCTAAACCGAAACATAATCCAAACGAAATTGACAACCTTGGTGCTAAATGCATCAGACGCAAAGAGATGGCAAGCTAATGCTATGGCCTATCACCACTTAGGATCAGCCATTACCCTCAGTCCCCACAAGAGAATACTGTATATATTGTTTCTGAAAATCCAACTCGTTACCTTAACCATTGTATATATTGCTTGAAACTAGTTCTATTGCAACAAGAATGTTGATGGAGTAGCACAGTGTACTAACTTGTTACCTTCACAGTTGTATATATTGCTTGAAATTGTACGGAAAAATTTGATAAGGTTCTGTGTCAGGTGTAGGGAATTTTATACCTGGAAAAAATACAATAAGACCCTCATCTTTGGGAACCGCATCTTTAACTGTGGGGGGTGGACTTAAGGGTGCTACATCTCCCCAAGGATGAAGATCACCCTCTTCATCTCTCTCTCCCTCGATTATAGCCAAGAAGTTTTCAGCCCTAACTAAGTTGCCAGCAGATCCTACCAAGCCTGGTTTTCTGGACTTCGCCTAGCATATTGCTCAAGGAAAGGTTCAGCTTCAGTAAGATATGTTGATGATGATAACTGTTTGTTGCCATACTTTCTTCGAATATAAACAGCCCTGCACATTAAAAAGATTGTCTAGAATGGACAAGTTTGAACAAGCTTATGATACAAGTTAAAGAAAATATTAAAATTATATATATCCAGCAAATTCATTTGAAGAGAAGGAGAAAATCACTAGTGTTTACCATTCATCCAACATTTTGCTAAGCTCCCTCTGCTTACCAGCTGATGTTCCCCAATTTTTCATTTGCCTATTAGTACAAATAAAAAGATTATTTTTTTCAAAATGTTAATATGTATTGCAGAATAAGAACATAAAAGTATAACAGATAATGAGAAGGGTTTTGAGAAATAAAACCAATCATGTCAAATGTAAGAAAGAATAATTGCTGTTTTGTTTTTTCAGTTATTTTCAACTCAACTCAACTCATCTAAGCCTTTTCCCAACTACATGGGGTCGGCTACATGAATATGCTTCCTCCACTCTCCTCTATTCAGGACCAAGTCGACATTTAAATTACAAATAGTTATATCATTTTTAATTATTTCTGCTCATGTTAGTTTAGGTCTACCTCTATCTCTATCCTTACCATGAATTGTTAAAAGATCATTACTTCTAACTGTCTATATGTCCAAACAACCGTATCGATTTTCTCTCATTTTATCTTCAATTGGGGCTACTTCTATATTATGACCCTTAATTGGCATCTTGTAAATCGACAAAGCTAGGCAAACAGACAGACCGGGGGAAGGAAGCTCAATTAGAACGCATGGGCATCAGATATTCAAGTGCAAATACTCTCTCTTCAATCAATTATATAGAAACAGAGATGAACCAACAGACAAGTCTGACAGAACTAAAGACGGGCGGATTTATTAGAAAGGTGCTCTTAGTTATTATTTTATATCTGTTCCAGTTATTATTTGTTATTTTTACACATTTGCAGAATTAACAAATGCCTAAGGCTGAATACAGCATGACTCACAAAGGGTGTAAAACACATAATTTAACATGAATTTAAAAGTGAAGGTGGGTTGTTGTAAAATTTGGGTATGGCTGGAAATGAAATAAATTAAGCATAGGCCATAGGAGTTGCACCGAGCCATCGACCAAACATGAGGTATTAGAGATGTGACTAAGATTGTAAAAGCAGGTAAAATGAAAAAGACTTGACAAGGCTCCAAACAGAAGAGAGAACAAAATTTGCATTAAAGGGTCAAAGACAAGAGAATTATCCACTAAATGGATGGCATTTGCAAGGACGGATGTAGCCCATAGAAGAAATGTATGGTTAAAACAATCTTTTAGTTGACATGATAGCCATAGTCATAGTCTCGCACATCATGAGAAAATTAAACATATACATATAATATCCAAACTACATTTGGATGCCTTGTGAACATTAGAAATATCAAGGATCAAACTTGTTTTGATGAAGGGTGGGTATGGCACGTGCAGAATCAAGAATTGTGCCAATAAAGTGTATCAATGGCAATGCTTGGATGCAGGGTACAACATTTTCTGGCCTACAAATTCTTGTTCCAGAATTTCTATAACGATTTCATGTCTTAGTACAAAGTTTTTGCAAGAAAGGGTGAGAGTATTAGAGTTAACACCCTGGCCATCATTTCATATGCATATTGAAAGTTAAAAACATGTATATTTACCTTTTAAATTATGTACTCAACTCAACTCATCTAAGCCTTTTCCCAACTACATGGGGTCAGCACCATTTAAATTATGTAACATGGAAAAACCATGCAAAATGTATAGATGTTAAGATTAGCATTCGAAAAACAATTATCTTACTGAAAATTATAGATCTAGTATACAAGGGGTGTATTGACAGTTACAACTAGTGGAACAATGTGTATTAAAGAATTCTATAAGTGGCATTAATTATTTGACAAGCAAACAAAGAAATAAGCAGACTATATTATGATAATCAATGGTAAAAGATAAAATTTCTCCCCTTATTGATTTTGGTCCAATTAATAAAGGCGGCATACTTTATTCATTTTAAAATTCTTCTGATTGTTCCATTCTAGAAAATCAATTTACAGGAATCAGTGGGGTCGCAAGTATCTGATATCTGATATCCATTTGTTATTTACATTGCCAAGATCAACACAGCTGTAGGATAATATTATCCAATAACTAATTTTTTTGCTTCTTAACAAAAAGGAATATGCAAAATGTTGTTAGTTATAGTTTGCTTTTCATTAATCACAGGAGGCATTCATTGTATTGGTCTTTAGTCAATGATTGGAGTGTCTATCTTGTTTCCATTTTGGAAAATCCTTTGGTTCCAAATTATGGTAAAAGGTTCTTATCTATTTGCATGTTGAACTTATTGTTGGAATAGTGTGAACCCTGTTGATTTCTTACTTTCTTTACTAGTCTCATTCGCTATGACATGGAAGTCCTCTCTCCTCATTTATATTTTTATATGAATATAATATACAACATTTGTTCAGCAATCTCGAAAACACAGTCAGCTTATAGCAATATTTTGGGTCGTATTGGTAACTTTCCATATGTATCACCAGAAAAGTTAAATGATACCTACAGGAATCAACTAGGCATGCTTTTATGGTTCAACAGTCTTTGATGAAGAGGATGCAGAAAACAACCAATACAAAAGAAACAGAATAGCTCAGTAACAGAATATATTACCATAGCTAGATTGAATTTTTGAGAATTGTATCTAGCAAATTAATTTGTTAAAGAGAGAGCATTGTATAACCACTTTGAGTAAAAATAGAAAATCAAATTATGTGTGCCATCATCAAGATGGTAAGCATGTAGGAAAGACTTACATACCTCAAATAGTAAGTTCTATAAGCTGAAGGTCCGTCTTTAAAAAGTATAGACAAACCATTTCGAATCAAAAATGTCCTCAACTGTGCATTATAAAAATAATAATAAACAACTACACAAAAATTATAAAAAATAAATTTCAGACCCAAGTGAAGGGACATTGTATACTAGCAATAATGTTGCTCCACTTACTAAGCATCACATCAGTAAGCATCACACTGCAAGTTCAAGATTTTACCATAGAAACAATGAAGAAATAGTTCTCATATATGAAGTATACAAATAAGCTTTATCACTTGATCTAGTTAGCTCAATGGAACATGTTGTAATGATTGATATAATAGTTAGTTGAACAAGTAAAAAATATTTACAATGCACCCCCAAACAGTTGGGACAAGAGCTGATGGACAAGGTTATGGCTGGATACAGCAAATTAGAAATCCTGAATTTGATATGTACCAAAAAGGCTTAAGAATTTGCAATTTAGTCCAATCCATTGTGGTACAACTCAACTCAACTCAACTCATCTAAGCCTTTTCCCAACTACATGGGGTTGGCTACATGAATCTGCTTCCTCTACTCTGCTGATTAAGTCGACATTCAAATACAAATAGTTATATCTTTTTTAATTATTTCTATCCATGTTAGTTTAGGTCTACCTCTACCTCTATCCTTACCATGGACCAATCCATTGTAGTAAATGAAGAATATTTTTCAACTTCAACAATCTGTTAAGAAATCGAAGACTTTAATGTCTTAAAATTACTTTTGATCAGTTGGGACTGGGACAGAACGAAATCACATACATACATACATATGCATGTGCGCCTCAGTGTATGAAAAAATGTTCAGATCTAGACCATTGAATTGTACAACCCAATCTATATTCAATGGAGGTGAACAGTTTTGACCCTCCACTTCTTTCTTCTTTTTTCTTAAAAAAAGGAAAATCTTGTATATTCAAGAAATTCACTGCAAATTGTTTTTCATGAAATGAAACAGTACTCAAATGACAATAGCCAAATCCTTTCAAACCATCAAAAAATTTCATGAGCAGCAGATAGACAATACAAAACACATGCAGAAACAATGAATTTCATTGAATTAGTCTAATATATGAAACTAACTATATGCCTATCTCAGCCACAACTTTTGTAAACAGGCAGTACAAAAACACACAGGTTTCAGCTAAAAGTGTACATAGATATTGTTTCTAATCCAGGTCAAGTTCCCTTTGGCATGATAAATGAGAACTGAGTTTGACTCAGATGAACTGATCCAAAGCAACAACAGTTCCCATCACAGATCATCAATAATAAACATATCTTGCAATAACAGAGCAGATGTAAACTTTGTCCCATTGTAAGCATGTCTTTCTCAATTTACACATTAGGAACAAACCATACCTTGTACGTCAAAAATTTTAGTTTTATCATCAGATTTTCATCCTCATTAGCTAGACCATCAGATGCTAATGAACTAGAATCACTACCATTGACATTCTTTAGCAAGGCGCTGCTGTCTTTTGCAAGTTCCGTGGCCCTCTCTTTGTTTACCTTGAACAAATTAATGTCAAGGAAAAACCCTAGCACCAAAAAAAAAAAACATTAATATTTCAACAAGACCAACAAAGAGACAGATTGTGGTTAAAGATTGAAAATTGAAATTCCATAGATAAAATTAAGTGCAATGGTCAAAATGTGGAGGAAACACAGAACAAAACACATAAAACAGCAGAGAGAAATGTTCCTTACCCCTGTACAATGGCCATAGTCCTTGGTTTCTCCTGTAAGGCCAGGAAAAGAAAAAAAAAAAAAAACAAGGTTATATATACTAAAAAACACCTTTAAAAAAATAGAAATCCTAAAACAGACAAATAAGCTAAATCATATTTTATTTCAAGAACAAATGGTGTATTATTTGATATTAAGAAGCAGACCTCATTTCTTGCTGATATCGCCGGAAAGCAGAGTCACTATGGACATGGATAACCATCTTAAAGAAAATATTGTCAACTGACAGGGAATCAATTTTGTGGTAGTTACAGTAACACTTGAAAGCAGCGGGAAAATGCCTTTGTCTCATCAAACGAATCATCTCCTGTTGTATTTTACAAGTAAAACAATCACAGGCCGAATTAGGTAACAAATTACAACTATTAAAGAAATAATAAAATCATCTCGAAAACAGCAACAAAAACAGATAATATAATAAGAATTTCATAAATTAAACTGCTATTGAAGCTAGTTAATACAAGCTCAGGATAGAAGGCCCTACAATCACCACACATTTATTAAACAAATGATAATAATTCTCAAACAATAACTATAACCTATAATCCACACATAGAACCAACAAACGCATTCCACAAAAGTTTCGTTTGCAAATCCTCTTATTTCTTTAACTTGATTCGAGCAGTTCAATTTTTGGTGTACTTGGCTACCATTTTAATTATTTTGCCAACACCTAATTGGTCAAACCAATAAAACAGGTTCTTTATATGTATATCTATAAGCAAATGTGTATATTTGTATTCCTTGCCCAATAAATATTATATGCTTAACTTGCAACAAGAAAGTAGTGCAACAGCCAAATGACTGCATTTGTTATAAAAGCAAGCAAAAACATAAAGATTCATCTTATTCTAATATTTCGACACAATCTTGAACTTTTCTCTTCTCGAGACATCCCGTTCACACTCTAAGTAACTATGCATTCTTGCCAAAACCAGCAATGTGACTCTCATTTGTTAGAAGCATCACTGAAATATTTGAGTTTCAAGAACCTAATGAACGCGATATGAGTTTAAAGTAAATCCTAAACGAATGATTTATGTTTGAAATGATGTTGAAATAGTTATATTAAACTACCAGCATAATCCCTTTTGTGTAGCACTGTAACTCATTCAAAAAATTGCATACATGACCAGTGACCACATGAAGATTTGTCAATCAAATTGTTCAAAATTCCATGTCTTTCAAAATAATTTTATATTTTTTATAACTAAGGTAGTTGCAGTTTTTATATTATCTTTGTATGAACAAATTTAGAAGTAACATACATCTCTCCATCCCACAACAAGAAAAAGCTGCTCCATCTTCTCACTTTATTGGCACCATATTGCTATATATCTTATTTCTGACCACCATCTCCTAACATTTTAGGAACATCTTTCCGAAATCCGACTCTGTAAAATTCATTTATTTGCAGCCAAAATCTCTGCAATCACTCTACTGTCTTTTCTTCACTTTAATGCCAAGAAAATCCACTACCACAATTAAATACTTCTGTTATTAGAGTTGGCTGTCAAGACAATAGTCCATGCAGGTATATATTCAGGTACTCCTGAGGTTTGAAAAACATGTTTATCTTCTTCAGTTGTCTTTGGCCAACTCATTGATGAGTTTTCTGGCATGCAGTTTGAGTCTCCATCAAGGGTTGAAACATCAACACCAATATCTAAACTGGTACCTTAATGATATGCAACAGTGCGATATGGTCAAGCAGAATACGATACCATGCAGACACACTGTATGCCTTTCAGTGTTAGCACAGGTATCTAAATCGTCACTCTTCCTATTATTGGAAAACTTTCAAGTGGCAAGAAAAAGTCTTCAACATGACATGAATGCACCTTATGTTCTCTCTTTTGTAGCAAATTATTTTTACAAAGCAAGTGGCAATTTTTAGTTTTCATTATTAAGATCTAAAGTTTGAAAACTCAGTTTTGAAAACTCAGTTTTGATTTTGTTTTACGCAGGCTTATGGAGTTCTGGTTTCAGCAATTTCAGTGGTTTTGGTGGTTTTGCTCCAAGTTTCAGAGATTGACAAAAAAAAAAAATCAACAAAATATTCAAAAGTTTGAAAGTAATAAAAGAAAAATAAGGTAAGCTAATAAATACATTGCACAACATTTTCGAGTATATCATGACGTATAGCTTCTTTATTGCATAGTTTCTAGAATATTAGGTTGACTTTGATATTGCATTTAAGTGAAATATATGTCTAAGTATGTTTTTTCTTGAGGTTCACCTGTTTCAAAATACATTGTATTTCAACTTTAGCATAATTTATAAATATTGAATTTGGGCCTTTTTTAATATTTTCATGTTTGAATGGCTATTTAATCAAATACATGTAGTTCAGAAATGTTAGATTTATTTCAAAAAACAATGTCAATTTGGTGAAATATTTTACATTTAGTTGTTAATATTAATCTTCATAAGTACTACTTCGGTAAAGTTTTTTTTTTTTTTTTTTTTTGGGGGGGGGGGGGGGGGGGGGCCGAGAGACCTTGGCCTGTCAAATGTGCAAACTATTATCTAGCTTCTCTTTTTAACCAAAGAGAGAAAAACTTATGAAAAACAATATTATATAACCTATGTACTTAAATAGATAAAGAAATGTTCCTAAAACATCAAAATAGAAGTTAAAAGGAATGTATGACTCATTTTGGTCAGTTTCAAGTTTGGTTCCGGTTTGGTTTCACCGAAAATTGATCCTCATCAGCTGAAACTTAGACCCTTGAGATTGATAGTTTGATTGTATTAGGATTAACAAAAGTAAGATGTCGGAGATAATATTTAAGTAAATGTCATAAAAATCAAATAAGAAAAATACCCCCATAAGTAAAAGTAAGTTAAAATCAACCTTTCCTTTCTATTTACTTAAAAGTTCTCATGTAAATAAAGAGAATACCCTATTTGAATTTAATAAAAATATTAAAACAAATTACTTAAAAATAAAAGTCATCTCTCTCTCAAGAACTATATCAAAGATTTTCAAGAAATTCTGGTTTAACAAATAAAGTTAGAATATTTCCACTTCGAATAAAAATCCTAAATAATTATTTTAACTTCGAATGAAATAAAATATCAAAAAAATTATCTTAAAATACAATTTATAAAGCTTTGGTCAATACTTGATCAAACTTACAAAATTATTAAACTTAGACAGAATTACAGTAACAACAAGCTTCATACTAACTCATTTTGATTTGATCCATAGCTTATCAAAATAATAAAATTAAACTTGCCATAAAATTCTAAGGTTAAAATGTATTTCTTAGGGTTCGAATAACAGGTATGCCACCGGTTCGGTACCAATACTAGCATGGCTGGTATGTGTGATTGTTTGGGATTGGAATTGGTGATCCAATCCAGTGTTTGGACAACTGTATGTGGATTGATCTTGTGGGGCCTACTAAAGTCGCCAATTTGGCATTCCACAAGTGATTGGATTGCGAAACCCAGCCCTCCCTTCGTGTTTCAGAAACCGATGGGATAGGATAGGATTGAAGGCAATTTACTAAATTGCCCCCAATTTCTCCCGTTCTCTCCAAACCCTAATCTCCATTCTTCTTTGGTCTCTTCTTCCCTTGCATCATCATCCCTTTATCTCCCTACTCTTGCCATGGCCGACGAGGAAAGCTCACCTCCACAAATCCCTTAGCTCATCATCCAGCTTTCTCCACCTCCTCTGCTGCCGTCATTGATCCTTATAAACCAAAGTCAAAAGGTCACAAGAAGCCCCTTCTGTAATATTACTAGAGCAAGTCTCAAGCAAATATCTTTCCATGGCTTTGTCCCATCTCTTCCATTCTACTTCCCTCTCCCTGCTCTCCACCACCACCATCAAATCCATCCTCCACTCCCTCTCCTCTTCCCTAGCTTCCCCTCACTGCACCTCCTTCATCTTCTCTTCCACCAACTCACAGACATTTTCCCCTCACTCCACAGCCACTTGCATTCCCTCATGCACCATAAGCCTTCTCTTCTTGTGGTTGGCTTTAAAACAAGCTTGTCTTAACCTTTTGGTCTTCTCCTCCATTAGCTTCCTCTCTTACTCCAAACTCTCTAAAGCACTCCTAAGTTGTGCCTCTCCCACATCCTCCTCCTCCCTAGCAAGATCCCACATAAAACCAAACCTCTAAATAAACCATATTACCAATGATGAATAATTTTGGGTCAGAATTGAGCAAGAGGAACATATGTGGTGTCCTTAATTCCAGACCTTGAGTTTTGGGCTTAACTTTCTTGAGTTTTGGGCTTGCCTTATTAAAAAAAAAAAAAATCAAATTGGGTCAAGTGCAAGAAAGTTTCTCTATATGAATAAATTTGAGTTTTTATTGTGTTGATAATAACAAATTAATTATATTAATTTATTTTAAAATGAAAAAAGGGCATTTTAAGAAAGCATGTGTCCTAACACTATCATGAGATTATCAACCCAATCCAATCTCACATCCCAAATAGCTTAATCCAATCCAATCCCATGTGTACGGGATACCGTAGTTTTGGTAGTCTCATGCCACTCTAATCCCATGCAGTAAACCAAACATACTCTACGTGGTTCAGCTAACCTTACTTAGAGAACATCTTACATCCAGCTCTCAAAGAGGTGGTCGACTTTCATGAATGCACAAAATTCTTGGTCCATCTAAAAGGCTAGTTGGGAAATAGAGAGGTAAGTTTCAACTTTCATGAATGCACCAAATTCTTGGTCCATTTAAAAGGCTAGTTGGGAAATAGAGGTTGTCAAAGAAGACTTGTCAAAGAAGGAAAAAAATATCGAAGTTGGAGGATAACTCCACATTTAGAGGGAAAACATAGCGAAACAGCTGGTTGATTTAATTTTCAAAAAAATTTCCAATTTTATTAGTTTAGAAAATAATCTATTGTATTAAATATGTTGCAAACTTCCGCAAATTCAAAAAAGTTGTGCTAATTAATACATATGCAGAACTTTAAGGTAGCAAGAATAATTTAACAGCATAATGAATTACCACAATCACACTTGAATTAGACAATCGATTCTTATGTTCCAAACAATTATACAGCCATAAGAACTTTCTTGATTTTAGTTAAGAAAATTTAGTTGCTGAAAAGCTAAATCAACAATATTAAGAATAAATGAGTAGGTAGTGTAGCCTACCTGCAATTTGACAGTTGCATAATCTGCAGGATGAGCTTGCAAAAATTTTGAAAGGACTGATCGATCAGCATTTCGGGATGGACACCAACATCTCCATTTCCAAACCAGTCAGAGTAGTCTGGACACATAGAAGTGCCAGCACTCACAAGAAACGCTTTGATTTGCTACAGAAATAACATTAACATCACAACCACATTGAAACATTCAAAGCTAACACAAGTCAAAAGCCAAATTATGAAAGAGGCAGAAACCAATGGAAGAAAACAGGGTGAGAGGAAGAAAACCTGTTTTTCATCAGACCTATTAGCAGCACACACTTCACGCAAACTTGGTCCTAAATCATGGCCAACTGCGTCACAAAGGAAGATTTGTGACGTGATAGACTTATGCATGAAAAAGTTAGTTTTTGAATCAAAAAATTTCATTACAAGATTCTATCCAAATATGTGAACATGCACCTAATATAATCATTAAAAAAATGTACAATAAAAAATTCCCGGTTCTAAAATACTAGCATTCCCGGTTCTAAAAACTAGCAACTATGAGACTCAAAAACAAGTTTCCTGACCATTTCAGCCCTGGCAACACAAAACTGCTTCAGCAAAGCAGTTGTGTGTTGGTTTAGCAAGGTTATTGTAAAGGATCAAAGTTTAAGATTTAGGGAGGCGAATTATTACGTTACATGCATATGGCATGTTGTTTGGTGGGAAACAAGGAAAGAAGAAAGCCACAATTTATCTCAGAAACAAAGTCCCAGATGGTTTGGGAAAAAAATTGCAAGTTGTATTTGTTGTTTCTCAGGAATGATGCAATTTTCGTTAAAGATTGAGGATTCAGTGATTATGCCAACCTGAAGGCAGAGGCCTAGCATTATTTGGTCTCATAAAAAAAAGGAAGGTCAAACAAACAGACCAAAAGAAAAGAATGTGTACTCTTGTCAAAACCCCAGCCCTTATGCAGCTGTTTAAACTAAGCAATGCCACATATGTGATAATTGTTTGTGCCAAATGGTACAATATGCTCTAATTTTCTCAAACAAACATAGATATGGATCCACCAAAAATCTCTTTTTTCAAACAAAATCCCAAAGTCAAAAAGTATATAAGATCAAAACAAACTGCATGCAGCAATGGGAGCAAAAACTCAAGGATAAAGACAGCATGATTAAAGCCACATTTTGCTGCACAAAGCACACAAGATAACATCTGTAGAGTGTTTAACTATTTCACAATAGGGCAGAAACAATCCCCATGAAAAGGGGCTCTCAAGATCTAATTGAAGGATCACAAAATAGAAAAATAAGACCGTCTGACAGGATAGTGCGAAAAGATGCCAAGACTTCCCATTTCAGATGGCCTGAACTACGATTGGCACCATATCTTAACCCTGAGTAGATTAAGAAAGTCATTTGGTAACATGTATCTTAGTCCATAATAACAGCAATATTTGTTGGTCTATGATGCTAATTAAATTTCTTGGTGCTGCAACATTAGAGTATGAATATGCACCAACACTATCTTACATTTTCTGTTCCCGACTTAGGAACTTCAATCATCCAAAAATATTTTTCTACAACAAAACAAAAAATATATTTGGAAAAATAATGTAAGAGTTTAATAGTTAATGGATTACCTCCATCTAATGGTGGTGGAGGGAACTCCCTTAAAACTTTCTCCATATGCGCCGAGCTATCATGGCTGACAATACGAGCAACCAAGCCTTCCAAAATTTCACCTTGCACCTTTACATGATCTTTTGACCCTGCAAGTCAACCATAAAAAATTTCAGCTGTTTAGAATTCCTAAGAGATAAAAGGACACCATCAGCTTCCTAAATTAAAAAAAAAGAAAAACAGAGGGATGATTTTAATATTTTAGAAGTTCAACAAATCCAAATAAGCACTTTAATGATGATAACAAATCAGAATAATCAAAACCAATTAAAGAAATATTTCTTAAATTGATATTTGTAAAGCAAGTTTCAGTTATGATGTACCTGGTACAGATATGTCAGCAACTTCATCAAGAGCCTTACAGACAGGTGTTGCAGTTCCTTCTTCACATAGCGCATCATATGCAGCAAAAAAGGAAGTCGCAGATTTCCTTGAGTAACAAAGCAAAGTTAGTCAAGGAAAAAGGATTTCTTTCATGGAACCATATAACAAAAATGGACACAAACTCAACCAAATAAAGTTATTTTTCCAACATTAGGAGTTAGCTAATATTCAGAATTTGAGATGAAAAAATGGAAAACAAAAGGTAGACTAGGGCCCTGAATTAATAGCAATTTATCAATAACATGAATTCTAGTGTCTAAAAATGATGTCATTATCATTGTAGTAATTGGTGAGGAGAACCTTTATACATTAAATTTTTAAGGCATAATAACATTCAAACTATCAATGAAATGTCAACGATTATTAAATAGAGAAATTAATCTAACATGCCGAGGAATCTGTGGTGAAAAAGAAATGAATTAAGCATCATAACACAAACAATACAACTCTTCCATACAATTGGGATCAATATGATGGTCAAACGGTACAAATCAAATGTTGATTTACAATTACCTTAATATCAGTTTTTGTTTCTCAATTATGTTTACAATAGTTAAGCTACTTACAGAAATAGCATTCTAAAGTATATGTCAGTCTGTTCATTTGACCCGGAAAATAGAATATTAAAACCAAGGTATTTCAGTGGGGCAAGGTCAAATTGCAAAATATCTCAGTGCAAAGGTGTCTAAGAAAGATAAATCCTTATCATAGTGAAAGCTATGAGCCAGTGAATAGTCAAATGAACCCAGAACTTTACCTTGTTGAGAACAGCCAAACATGATTTGTTGGCAGCCGCCACTTCCTACAGAATGCAATCAACTCAGGAGTAGAGTAAAATCTTGGCTTGCCATGGGCCAATTCTGTTACAGTTGTCACAACAACTGCCCAAAACCAGGAACAAAAGTATCAAGAAATCACTACAAGAAAGTATCCCAAAAAGATTTTACAGAAAATTAAACAGATTCCATAGAAACAAAAGGCATCAAGTAATAGCATGACCTAATATAATTTTTTTTTAAAGGTTAAATCACAAGCTCAGACAACACAAACAAAAGACCACTGACACATTCAGATAAATTGCAGTCATGAGATCAAGAAAAACAGAAAAAATAAATCTCCTCATCATAAGTCATGATGAAGCATTGCATGTTGCAACAATTCCAGTCAAGAGATGGAATCATATGCATGCAGTGTCCTGTTGTGACGTTATATACTGGCACAAAAAGATGTCCAGGTTTCTCAGAAGATCCACAACATCATGTAGACAATAATATTTTCCTTTGGCCAATTTGTTCAAATACAGACCAATTTTAACTACTTTTAACCGATATATAAAAACTTGGTACTGGATCCCTATGGCATGGCATGACACTATTGCACAGTAATGATACACCCACACAAGGACATAAAATAATGGTGCTAGGTCAGTGTAGCACCAAAGCCATATGTTAACGTGGTACCTATCAAACCCATATGTTGTATTGGTTCCCTCTAGAAACAGTACAGTATGCCCTCTATGGACTAGCACAATCAACTGACAAAACCTTGATTTACAACAAAAATAATACATATTTTAACTAATCTTATGAATCAAGGATAACAAACCACCCAATATAATGATTTTATTTAACCTATGCCAAGCATCACAAAATAATATGCTTAGAAATGAACACCAAAATAACCCACTGGATTCATGATAAAGACTATGTTGGTAGTTACAATGCTTATCCATGAGAAAGGCACTATAGGTGTTGTAGACCATGAGAAACATATGTTATAGGTTGACTTCCAATGTTTAGCATAAATGCATAATACAGACCTACTAATTATTTTGTTATTATGAATCATATCCAATCTATAAATTAAACCTTCAATGGCTCCAGACTTTAAGATAAATAATGTTGTAAGGATGATTGGGCAGGAGTATAAGATATAAAGCACGATATAAGCCACACCACTCCATATTGGGCTATACTCTATACTAATGCATAATTTCTTGATCCATCATAGCCAGTTCATATAAGAAAGATTTTAAGGAAGCAAATTAGCACCTCTTAATTTAAGTCCCAAGATCAAATTGCTGATAATAATTACCAGTGACAGCCAAATCATTCTCAGATGATTTATACTCCAACTTGTGGGGTAATTGGAGTTCTTACTTTAAAGTTGAAACCATATTGGATTACTAGCTAAATGAATGGTTGAAAGTGGACTTATCTGGTCTCTAAGCCAACAAATTGCTATTAATATTGTGACCAGACATAAGCATAAAGACTTAGGCCCTGTTTGGAGCAGCTGCTGGGGCCAACCGTTTGGAAAAAGCTATCTCATGTAGCTGATGAGAAGCATCTGCTATTGGTCCCCCTCAATAGCTGTCCCAATCAGGGCCTTCGACCTTTTGGCTGGTAGTTGAGTGCACTCAAATATATGGGCGAATTTGTGTTTGTTTAGATTGCCCCAACATTAATGCACTTAGTTCTCTTCCCTTGCTTCTTCTCTCATCTCTACTCTTCCAATAACTTCTCAGATTCTCTTCTTTGCACCATCTTGTTTTCTTTGCTCCAATTGTCCTCACAACTTACACTTTCCAAGGCAGATCCATCTGTACAGACTGCTGGATTTTCCTTTGATCTAGTTGAATGACAAATGACAGGAACTTGAGCCCATGCAAGAAAGTGAAACTGTAGCAGGAAAGAAACTAATGAGGACATTTGGAAGGCATTTGATTCTACTATTTTCACTGGTAAATGTGACTGTGAAACGTATATAGAGATGAGAAAGAATGAATATCCCCTGATGTTGGTTGGACATCACTTGCACTCCAGCATGCCACAGTCTAGTTTGAGCTATGCACATATGTACTTATTTATGTATAAATGTATAACCTTGTTGGCCATCACTTGTAATACAGCATGCCACAGTCCAGTATGAGTTCCATACATATATTAACATATTTGAATGTGTGTATGCGTGCGTATGCATATAGCCTTGGCCTGACATGACAACATATTTGTGGATCATTCAACAGTGAAATAAGAAACTGAGCACATCATATGCTTAATATGATGTGCCAGTACATTCTAGATAGATCAAACCAAAATCTCCCATACCCACCTGTACCGATCGTATCATTTCATACTGATAAGGTATCAGTGTGGTGATTTGATATGAACCGAATTGAACCAAACTGAGCGAAACTGTATTGTACCACCTGGTAACAACCCATAACGTCCACTTTCAAATGATATCATGGTTAAGAGTGAGAAAGTGCCGGCACCCTATCTCGATACGAAGTACATACACCATACAAGCACATACCATACTGAACCAGTAATGTACTATACGATTCTCGACATTGATTTTGTGCACTTGGGTCAGACACTCTAGAAGAGCAGCTTTCTAAAAAAGATACAATAGATGGTCAAGTCCTTGCAAACAAACTTGATACAACCTACCATAAGCCATTAAAAAATTTATATATTTTAAAATTAGAACTGGGATGGACAATCAAATTTCTTGTTGATATAGCTCCCTCACAGTTCCTTTTAAAACTAATTATGCCATATGATGAAGTGGTTAGAGAAATCCTGTTGTCAGTGAACACTCAGGGTGTAATTTTCTTGAGGCATTTTACCTCTTTATTTGTTATCTAACAAAAAAAGGGAAATCAAGAAAAGAACCATAAGATCAGTAATTTGAATTACATAGAAGGTATACATATTACATATAGGTACCATCTGAAAAAACAACACGACTGGATCTGCACCTGCCTCGTGCATGGCTTAAGATCATGATAGTTACAAAAAAGCAATATAATACAAATAGCAGATGTCACAGTGGAAATCATATTATGCAGGAATAACATCAAGTATTTTCATTACTTTTGCAATAAAAAATGACAAACATTAATATACACAAGGAAAGAAAAATCCTCATACCATAATCATCGATAGGCCGTTGCCCATGATCTCCTAAAGCAGCAGTGACTAATTCCATTGATATACAAATACGATTTTTCTACATAAAAAAAAATGTATATTGAGCAAGGATCAATTCATCTTGTGAATTAAATAATAAAATTCTAACATAAAAGTGAATGAATGCCGACTTCACATTTCCATAGAAAAAAAGAGTCACAACATGCCAATTCTCCATCAAGGCATACAATTACATATGTATTCATGTGTTCGTTTAGATAGACCGCAAGAAGAAATGCATCACAAAAGCGGTAGTGACATTGCACTCCTAACTGCAAGTCAATGGACGGTCAAGACATGGGTTTTTTGGTTCCTAAATTTCATATAAGATGCAACACCTTTTGTCTGATTCATCATTCAACTCAGGAAACCACATCAATTATTGTATAGCAGTGTTCCAATGCTCTTGATGGTAAAAGCAGAGTCATACTGATAGGTCTATAAAAATGCCAAAAAGTGAAATATAGTAGAAAGGTAGGATTTAGTGCAGAGGTACTGAATAACATAATCAACAAATGATATGCATTGTATTGTTGCTTTTGAACAACGTTCACAAATATCAGAAACCTCCAGAGCTCCTTCAAATAAAGCAAGGCTAAATACAATTTAGACACAATCCTACCTATGTACAAGCAACATAAATGAAAATATTTTGAAAAACTATTTTTCAATCAACATGCTTAGAAGACCCAAACACAAGTTGAAAATGATTTGAAAGAATTACATGACAACAAGCACATAACTTCCTGTCAAATTAGTTCCTGCATTGCTACCATTAGAAGCTAGGTTGAACGTTCATTATACACTAACAAACTAACACTTGTCCTTTCTTCCATCTTGCCACAAAGTGAGTAATTAAATCTAAGTGAGAATTCAGGTTATTTCAGCCTTATTTAGCCTTATTAACAAAGTTACATCAGTTTATTGAATATCACTTATGGAGTTTATCAACGTGGATTCCTATATATATATTGATGAAGAAACTTACACACTTAGAAAAGTTAAAAGCTCAAAAAGGTATTGATGATGTTCACCAAAGATGTACCTCAAGAAAATCATTAAACTCTGCTTGCTTTCTTCTTGCTTCACTGCCCCATGCCTCAAGAAACATTCGACCCAGAACAAAAACACCAACTGCGGTATATCTGTGCCAAAGCATTATCTTCTCAGTATTCTGCATGTGAGGTAGAATAACATATTTTGGAACAAAAAAACTAAGACCATGTTGTTTGCAAACATACATGTTCCCAAAGCTATTCTTCGCATATGCTCCACCCTCGTGACCCGCATACATAAAAAGAGACCCGGAGTGTTTAAGCGAAACCTACAATAATTAAAAGTAACATTCAGAACAATGACAACCACTAGGCTTATTCAGCAAATGTTGCAGATGGGCCCTTTTCAAAACTGTTATAGTCAATGCCAAAAGGCATCAACTTATCCAAAGGATAGCCATGAAAGAGATTGCATGACATTTAAAATATGGATGATACACTATCTTGAGCTAGAGAGTGGTACAGGGAGCAAACAATAGTTGAGTCATACCTCTAAGGTTGCTTGGCCGTGAGACACCATCTCTATCATCCGTGTTCTAACCTGCAGTTGGAGGTAGGTAATTATTTAAGCCTTGAGGGTGCAAAGTGCACGTATCATTACAAACCATATACAGAAATCAAATATGACAAAAATGAAACAGGAAAAAAATTGAAGGAATTCAGAAAAAAGAAAAATATAATACTTCAGCAAGATGCACAAGATATAATAACAAAATGATACCGTTGGTGAGGTTCTTGTCAGATAAATTAACGCACTTTGTCACATTTGAATTACACGAGAAACAGAACTGTGTCTCGATTTGGACAATATCCATATCTATGTTATCTGCAATTGAGTAAAAAACTCACCTGAAGATTGCTGAGAGTTAATAATTACAAAATACCAAGCAACCACTAATGAGGATTCAGTGGGCTGAAAACATATTTGTTTGTAGACCCAAAGTTGGTTTGTTTAGCGAGAATCATGAGCGCATTAAATTTCTTAGATTGGGCCAAATTTGATTAAGATTACTGGAAGTCATAAATTTGCTAATCTTGGTTCTGAACCATTAATGAGACTCTAAACTGAGCCCCTTTTAGAGTCCACAAAGGTCCAAAAGACCAAAGGTATATGACTGTTCTTTGCTGCATAAAATATAACATGCAGGAGATGATGAAAGCAAGAAATTTCCATGGTAGCATCTTGGGCTCCCAAACAGTGGAAACAATTAAAGAAAGCTGACATCTTCAGATGCAAAGCATGAAAATATCAGAATGGAATCCCTAAATTGCATATTCAACAAGTTCCTAGCAGAATTCCCATACCTTCTTTACTCTTGTTCCTTGTGCCTCTTTAAATTTTAAGCAGCATTAAACTTATCATTCTCTTCATACAAGCTTGTACAAGCTTTTATACCTAGCTTATATGATCGGATCTCACCTATTTCCAGATTCATATTTGAGTCCTAGTGGAATTTCCCACTTGAATTGGATCAAGACACTCATAGGGACACAAATCAACAATTCTTGTTAATTAGGTTCCCTATTTCATTCCTTGATAACTGATCACTTGGACAATAACTTACATTTAAAAAATCACAATTTGTTGTGATTTTGGATGAAGACCACCATCTAATTCCAAGCCTCTCTTTAGCAGCCATTAACTTGGTTCTATCAATTAAAGAAAAAGCAAGATAAAAGACAACAAACCTACTAAAAAGGGAGCCAAGCATATGAAGAGGAGAAGTGCTTCAGGTTTTTTATGCAATCAATGCATGCCTTGATGCCTTCAAGGAAATTATTACCAAAAAAATCAATAAGTTTACTGATGATAAAATCTCAAGTATGTTCAGCAATATATAATCCAGGCACAAAACTAGGCTTGGTATGTACGAGAACATTGAGGTACATATGCGGCATGGTTAAAAAGGTCAAACTGGAAATTAGGGCCAAAAATGGATCTAGGCTAGCCTAAGACCTGTCAAGCCGAGTTAGCTTCAAGCTAGGCTTTAGACCCTAGCCCAAGGGGGCTTGTATTCGGGCTCAGGCTCAATTGTAGAGTCAAAAAAAATTCCATCTGGCTCAAGCTTGACTCAAAGCCCAAGCCATCACGGCCCACCACCAAACCCATTACCCCACTCTATTCCCAAGCCACCGCTTGACTGCAACCCCTTCTCTATGCCTCCGCTGCTGCCGCCCCCCCCCCCCCCCCCCCCCCCCCTCGGGGCCGCATTTTCCTGTAGCTGGCTCATCTATGCCTCTGCTGACTTCAACCTTTTACCCCCCATGTTCACACTCCAACACTACTCAATACCCTAACTCCTCTCTCCCTCCCCATTCCCCCACATTTAACACTCCCTTCTCTCTTCCCCCCCCCCCCCCAAAAATCTTTATTCTCTCTCCTCCCTCTACTCTATCTCTCTCCTCTAGCTCATTCCTCTCTCAATCTCTCTCCTCCCTTGTCTCTTTCTAGATTAGGTAAACCAGGCTTTAGGCCAAGCTCGGGTCGAGTTTGGACCACATAAGAGAATTTTTTTGGATAGATTTAGTTCAAAGCTCAAAAATTTTCTAGGCAGAGCCCGAGCTACATGCAAGCCTAACGTGGCCTTGCCCTGCTCCAATCATACTAAGAACAAATTCCTTAAATGATTCATTCATGATCAAGGCAAAGTAATAGATAAGTGCAATTAAAATGAAAATTTTAAGGAATCCTTGAGAGGAGTGGTCCTCAAATCTATCTTTAACTCAAGGTGATAACATCAAGGACCAACTATTAGCAAATAGGTTAAATAATTGCCAACCTATACAACTGTACAAGACTGTCACAACTCATAACAAGCACCCCATTTATGAAATAATTTCTAGTACCATCAAGGATCTGCCTTAAGTCCGTATCTTTTTGTATTAGTTATGGATGAATTAACCAAACATATTCAAAATGATATCCATGGTGTATGTTATTTGCAGATGATATAATGTTGATTGATGAAACTAAATTTGAAGTAAATGTTAAGCTAAAGATTTGGAGAGAGGCTTTAGAATCTAAAGGTTTTAAGATTAGTAGAACTAAAACTGAATACATGAAACGTAATTTTAATGGGAGTAGAAATACAAATGAAGAAACAGTGAAGATTGCAAGCCAAGAGATATCAAGGAATGAAAATTTAGGTATTTGGGATTAATTATTTAGCAAGAAGGTGAAATAGGTGAAGATGTGAATCATAGAGTTAAAGCAGGATGGATTAAGTAGAGTAGTGCTTCGGGAGTATTGCATGATCGTTGCATCCCATTAAAATTGAAAGAAAAATTTTATAAAACTGCTATTAGGCTAGCTATGCTATATGGAACAGAGTGTTGGGCAATATTGAAACAACATGTGAATAAATTAAGTGTAACAAAAATGCGTATGTTAAGATGGATATATGGTAAAAATTTAAAAGATAGAATTAGAAATAAACATATAAGAGAAATGATAGGAGTAGCCCCGATTGAAGATAAAATGAGAGAAAATCGATTACGGTGATTTGGATATATACAACGTAGACCTTTAGATGCTCCAGTTAGAAAGAGTGATCTTTTAACAATTCATGGTAAGGATAGAGGTAGAGGTAAACCTAAACTAATATGACATAAATAATTAAAAAAGATATAACTATTTATAATTTAAATATCGACTTGGTCCTGAATAGAGCAAAATGGAGGAAGCAGATTCATGTAGCCGACCCCATGTAGTTGAAAAAAAAGGCTTAGATGAGTTGAGTTGAGTATTTGCTAGAACACTACCAAGACCAAATAAGCATTTGTTGCTTGATTAGAGAGTAATATTCGGTTTCTTTTCACAAAAACTATTTTGGAAACAGTGCAGGTCCATCAAACTATAAAATGATATTTATGGATGACAAAAGCCCCTTGTTGTTCGTAAAATCTAAAATCATGCTTTATAATCCATTGTTCCCATAAAGAATATGGACAAGCTAGTGTTAGCTTATGAGTGGCTTTGTTGACAACCAAGATCAAGTATTTAAACACAAGATTATTGTCAATTTTTGATATATCTTACGTTCATTCCCTTTGCTAGCAAAAATGCTAAATGGCACATTTCTCCTATGTTTGCAAGCACTTGGGAATCTTTTATGATCACACAACTATTGGTATGTAATAAACTCCTACAACTTCCATGGCTAGCCCAAGTATACTTCAAGCACCATTACAAACATATTACCTTGCTTCCTAGGATTTCATAATTCATTTTCAATATTCTTATTTATCGGAGTTCCTTTCTAGGTGACAAAGCTTTTCTTCCTTTTACTCCAGTTAGATATGTTTTGAAAATTAAACCTTATGCTAGTAAAGTTTCCAATATTCTTTGTGGGATACTAGTGCAGATTAATCATTCTGGCATTTATTATTTAATCACTCTGGCATTTTTATCGCATTCTAGTTCTTCATGTCTGTGTTTAATAGTTAAAATATACTCACCTCATATGGCCTCTCTGAGAGCAGTGGATTCCAATTATTTCACATTCTGCTCCATCACTTTTGCTTCGTAAAAGATTGCTCTGCCCTTTGTTAGGTCACCGAATGCTAAATACTTGGGCATTAAAGCATAATAAGCTACAATACCATTCCCTAAATCACAACTATATGTTTCCTGGAATATAATGCATAACAAATTACTACATTCATATGTGATATCTTAATCTTTAAAAAAAGAAGTTTCATAGAATCCCCATATGTTGAATTTTGATGCTTAGCAATTAATCTGGGAGGCCAACATGAAGCCAGCAACATCATGCAGCAAACTCAAACATAACCCAACATATTGCTATGGCTTTGTAGGTAACATGGAAACACATTTAAACTAATTGTACTGAAGAAGGCCCAGGAATCGTACTGATAGAGGTCAAGGAGAAAAATTAATTCAGATTAGAAATGGTTTTACCAGGCCTATCCTTTCTTCAATTAGAATGTCATTAGGGTCTGGATTTACGCATCACCAGAACTGTGGACTTCAGCTGTCCAGAGATATGCTACACTGCATGGCTATCCATATTAGTAGCCAAACAAATCAACCCTCACGAATTCTACTTATCATGGAAGAAAGAGGTGACATAAGAAGATCTGGAAACTGTCCTACAAAGTTGGTGGTCACGCATCCTTATGTGTTATTTACTCACTCATATTTCATTCTCTGGAAATAACATCAATATATCCTGTGGATTCTATTTTCCAGTTATTCATAAAACGACTAAAATCAGCAAGTTACTCGTCAAGTCTGCAAGTCTAATAAGATAACGCAAAACAATATACAAAAAATAGAATTTACAGATAATGAGCATCTTGTCAGGTTACAAAAAAAGAATACTAGATTTTCATCTCGAGAAGCCCCCGGAGAGAACCATCACTCCGAGAGCCTTCAACCCTTTTAAACTGAGAGCAAGTACATAGAATAAAGAATAAAAGGATGATGATGATGATGATACCTCTTGGTCAGACTTCTCGTTCTCAAACTTCGGATAGAACGTAGCTCTTATCTGTGCCTGAGAGAACGTGTTATTATTATCCACATTGAAATCCGCCCCTAGAGGACCCTTGAACAGCTTCGTCAAACCACCGACCCCGCTGTTCTGCTTCTCCACCGCCACAGAACTCCCACTAGGCTCCGCAACCTCCACTGGGGCAGAAGCAGCACTGCTCGCAGTCACGTAAGTGTTGAGCATCCATACGGCTTTCTGCTGACCCTTCACCGGGCCCTGGTTCGCCAGCCGTGCACCGCCGAATTGCATCGGAGCGGACGGATGGCCTTGGCCCGCGTTCTCCGCAAGACTCAGTCGGCCGATCCCCTCGGCGACGGAATAAACGGCGGGCTCGGAAGACGAGGTCAATCCGCCGCCGTCCGCACCGCCAGCCAGCGGCCGGCCGGAGAACGGCTTCGGCTTCCATTGCCTCCCTCTCGCAGCGAACTTCCCCTGCACCAACAATCAAAAATTCAAGAAATGCAGCTCGTAGAGATGATCGAAGCCGCAGAACGATCGGAGATGATGGAGAGGGGGAGGGGTCGCGGATTCCCGGTACCCGGTGGGAGTTCGGCATGTGTAACGGCGATCGGTGCCGAAAGGTGCCGAAGAAGCGGAGGGAGGGTGCGGCGGGCAGCGGACGGTGGGCAGCGGAGAGGGAGGAGAGAGGGGGAGGAAGCGAAGGGTTTGGGAGAGGTGGGGAGGCTGAGAGCCAGGACGCAGAGGAGTTTCTCTGCAAAGACGCCGACATCCAGGGGATGAAGGGCTAGGCTCCGATCGGCCACTCTTCTACGGACTTCCAAATGCGCCGGGTCCGCACGTTGCTAAAGGAAATGTCTTTGTACGCCCTCACCGCTCTTTTTTATTGATCCACTTAAATCTATATGACTTAATATAATAGGGCAAGAATATCATCTTAATTTTTAATGTGATATATATTAATACTTATTTATTTTTTAAAAAAATTATACTATATTTTTTTAATGGATATTATAATTTTATAACTATGGTATTGTAAACTGAAATATCATAATTTTTTTGGCTTTATGAATGTGTGTCTTAATTATATAACTATAGTATTGATGTCATCTTAAATTTTAACGTGACATGTATTAATATTTATTTAGTTTTTTAAAAAAATTTATGTACATACACATTTTCTGAGTTAGTATTATAATTTTATAACTACGGTGTCATAAATTTATAAATAAATGTTGTAATTTTTTTTAACTTTTTAATGGGTGTCTTAATTTTATAACTATTGTATCGTAAGTTTATAATTGGAGTGTCATCTTAAATTTTGACATAGATGTGTATTAATATCCATTCAGCTTTTTTTTAGAATTTACGTACAAATACGTTTTCTGATGGGTATAATAGTTTTATAATTATAATGTCGTAAATTTACAATTAGAATATCGTAATTTTTTTTGGCTTTCTGAATGGGTATTGTAATTTTATAACTATGGTGTCATAATTTTAAAACTGGGGTATCGTAATTTTTTCTATCGAGATGTCGTAAAGCTGTCTTATAATTTTTTTAATAGGTATCTATGCATGTGGACCAATAAAAAGGAGCGTGCAGTCCATGTAGGACTTGCTACACTGGATGCGATGTACAAAGTCTTTTCTAAGTCTGTAGTCTGCTGGATGTGCGCGGATGAATCATCATGTAGGCATAGGTCATCTTGCAAGGAAAAAATTTTATACATCACCTTCGATGCAACAAATCCTACGTAAAATGTGTTGCTTCTTTTTATTGATCATATGAATTTTATATGACTTGATGCGATGGAACGAAATGAGATAGCATGAATATTATCTTAAATTTTGATGTGACGTGCATTAATACTTAGATTTTTTTTGAAATTTGTGTACAGACCGTAGTGTACTTTTTTGAATGGATGTGTCAAAATTTACAACTGTAATGTCATAATTTTTTTTAGCTTTCTAAATGTGTCTTAATTTTATAATTATGGTATCATAATTTTACAACTGATGTCATTTAAATTTTGACGTGACATGCATTAATACTCGTTCAACCTTTTTTTTTAAAAAATTTATGTACAGACATGTTTTCTGAATGAGTGTTATAGTTTCATAACTACAGTATCGTAAATTTACAACTAGGATATCGTAAATTTTTTTTCTTTGTTAATTGGTGCCTTAATTTTATAACTATGGTGTCGTAATTTTACAACTAGGGTGTCATCTTAAATTTTGACGTGACGTGCATTAATACCCATTCACCTTTTTCTTTAAAAAATTATGTACAAAACGTTTTCTGAATGATTATCGTAATTTTATAATTATAGTATCATAAATTTATAATAGGGTATCGTAATTTTTTTTAGCTTTCTGAACAGGTATCGTAATTTTATAAGCATGGTGTTATAATTTTACAACTGAGGTATCATAATTTTTTTCATCGGAATATATCTTAACATTTTTGAATAGGTATCGTAAAGCCATATAGAATGCACGTAGACCAATAAAAAAGATGATGGAGCCCATATAAGATTTGCTGCATTGGATGCGGTATACAAAGTCTTTTTCCCATCCAGCAATTTTTCATTACCAAATAAGATTTGGAACGGATTAGGCCCATGTGGCATAGTCCACCTTCTATTAAAATAAAAAAATTTATATCATTTTTGTGTAATATGATCTGCATCGAGCATGATGATTATGACAAGACCCACCCATAGGTCTCGCATCATTGACGTGCGTGCTTGTGTGCAAAACCATTATTCGCACATAAGCCCACGCATCAATGATGCGGGACCTATGTGCGGGTCTTACGACATGGGCTTACGTATGAGTAAATCATTACGCTCGATGTAGATCATGCTGTACGAGCGCTGTATAAAGACTTTTCCCTTGAAATTATTATGGTGTTGTGCTTTGGACAAGGCTTTTTAAAAATTAACATAGTTTGAAAATAAAATATTAATATTTTATTTGAGTAGTTATTTGTAAAGATAAAATTTTATTTAAGAATTGTAAAATTTTAAAAAATAATTTATGTAATATTTATATAAATTTATGTTATTTTAAATAAATATTTTAATATTTTTATTAAATGATTTTTATATTTTACTATTTTATTTATTAAATGTTACTATTCTATTATTAATATTATAGAATTATAATATTTATTATTAATACATTATGTGATATTAATAAACTAATATATACATTTATGTATTTTATTTAAAAATTAAATTTATTATAAGTAAATATTAATCTAAAATATAATCATAAATAATTATAGAATCATTTATATAATCTAAAATAATAATTTTTAATATTTAATGAATAATATTTATTAATTATTATTATATTTTAATAAATATATTTATTAATATATATTGGTTATTGATAAAATTTATTTCATTCATATGATATTGATTATTAATTAATAAATTATATTTATGTAATATTAATGATTATAGTTATTATTTTTTATATTTGTTAAAAATTTATACTTTTATGCTTGTATCAATCGTGAAAATTATATACATTCATCCTTGATTAATAAGATTTACGGCACACGAAAGAAATTAGAAACTCAAGTAATCCGAACAATGAACTTAGAAATTCTAATAAGCTACAAATCTAGCACAACTTTCAAACTAAATATCAATAATCAAAACATTTACTTTGAGAAACCCTTCTTGAAACAAGACTATTGTAATGAATATAAAAAAATTATTGTCACACATGTGGACATTCATGCAGTGGCTAGCATGGAGAGCAAGAGGTTATCATCTTTTTAATTTGTTAGGTGTTTACTATAGGATTGTTTGCTTTAGATGACATATGCATCAAAATCCTTATAAAGCTCTAAGCTATCCATCAACAATTAAATTTTTTAATGCATCGAAAACTATGTAGTCCTAAAAACTCAAGTATAAATTAGTTGATAGCAGGTGAGTTTGAGTTATAAACTCTTAAATTTTTACTTTTTTATCTGATGTGAAACTATTTTTAAAGTATTATAGTTTCAATTATTGTATGATATAAGAAACATCTAGTAATACGTCAGTCGAACATGAATTGAATGGCAAACATTAACCGATGAACATGTCATCGAGAAATGAATATGAGCACACCATTTATTAATTGATGAATCGAATGGCAAACACCCAGTAAACTTTATGTTGGCCTACCTATCATCATTGAATGGAACCCCCAACTTGCCTACAAACAATTCATAGACAAAGGTATAAGTCATGACATCATGAGCAACCAACCAGCTTTCCTTCCAATGTAAGCAGACCATGGTATTACAAGAATTTCATTTTTTTAATTATTATTCATCTTCAAATTCAAGACATGGAAAGAACTCAGATTGATTATTTGACAAAAACTGGACACAATTAAATGCCAACTCTAGAATTGGATTTTATAGAATTGTGAAATGAGAAAAATATTTCGCAGCTTCCGCCAAGATCAAGCGCGTGAGAAAAGATAGAGGAGGAGAAGAATAGATGGATATAGAAGAAAAAGAGAATGCCTTTTTTTTTCTGAGGTCTCCACTATCCGATTACATTCAGAGAGAGCCTTAAATAACTATCATCTTGAATGATAAGACTTATCCGCACCAGCTGTAACCAACTCCCTAACAAACTCCTAAAATATGGAAGTCTATCCAGAAACTGAGCCCAATCCCCTGGACCCAGTTCCATAACCTACAATTAGGTTATTAAACATTCTCTCAAAAAACTCCCTTCTAAGCCATGCAAGAAAGCACTCAAACCCGAGCCCATGTACACCCATGACTCACATGCTCTCTATTCTTGGGTCACAAGCCGACCCAAATGACTTAGGAACCTAAAAACTTATGTAGCCTAAGCTCTCAAACCTGTGTGACTCTTCTAAACTTTGGATGTGCTACACCTGAGCTTACAATCTCACCTTGGTGCATCAAAGTTACAGTAAGCTCCACCTGGTCCATCAATCCCATCAGTGCTCCACATCTGAAGAAGCTATCCTAAGGTAGTACCTTAGTGAGTGCATCCACTGTGTTATCTTTGATAAACACTTTCACAAGCTCCAACTCACCATCCTCCGCAAGCTCCCTGATCCTGTGATATCTGATGTCAATATGTTTGGTCTAGCATGATAGACTGGATTTGGACCAAACATAAAGCACTATGGCTATCAGAAAATACCCTGATCACCCTATGTGCTATCCCCATCTCCGGTGCAAGACCTTTCAGCCACATAGCCTCCTTTGTAGCCTCTGAAATACCAATATACTCTGACTCTATAGTAGACAAAGCTGTCACTGGCTGCAGACTTGACCTCCATGATATTGGACCATCATTCAACATAAAGACATACCCTGTCATCGACCTCCTGGTATCCAAATCACCTCCATAGTCAGCATCAACAAAACCTGCTACCCAATCCTGAGCCTCCATGGTCAGTCTAGTGCCATCCTCCATGCTATATACCATAGCATATACCAACACTGATTGTGCCAACAAGATATTTGAAGATCCTTTCAGAGCTCTCCAATGTGCTTTATCCGGACTAGCCATGAATCTGCTAACTTGGCTAACAGCATATGCAAGGTCAGGCCTACAACACACCATAGCATACATGAGGCTGCTAACTCCTGAAGCATAAGGTACTCTAGACATCTCCTCGCCTCTATCTCAGAACTTGGTGACATAGTCTTGGAGAGCTTAATGTGACCGGCCAATGGTAATGCGGCTGGCTTTGCACTATCCATACTGTACCTCTCCAAAATCCTCCTGATATAAGTCCCCTGAGATAAATGAAGCAACCTCCTGTGTCTGTTCCTGAAAATTTTCATCCAAAATCGTGTAGCAGGACCTAAATCCTTCATTTCAAACTCAGCTGACAATGCTGCCTTTAGATCCTCCACAATAGCTTTACTCTTGCATGCAATTAACATATCATCCACATACAAAAGCAAGTATAATCTGAATTATCTTCTAAAATATCAAATAAACACAGGGATCATACTCACATCTAGACATGCCGATGCTCCTCACAAAGGTATCAAATCGCAGATACCACTGACGCGGTGACTGCTTCAAACCATATAAGGATCTCTGCAAATGACATACCTTTCTTTCTGACCCCGGTTCTATGAACCCCTCTGGCTGCTCCATATAAATCTCCTCCTCCAAATCCCCATGAAGGAAGGCCGTCCTGACATCCATCTGCTCCAGTTTCAAATTCTGCACTGCTACAATGCTCAGCAACATCCTGATAGATGTGTGTCGTACCACTGGAGAGAACACCTCATTGTAGTCAATGCCTTCTTTCTGAGAAAATCCTTTGGCCACTAACCTAGCCTTATACCTGATCTTCTCCTTCTCTGTGGCTCCTTCTTTGCACTGAAATACCCATTTACAACCAATGGGCTTCTTTCACTTGGCAGTGACACCAACCGCCAAGTCTGATTCTTCTGCAGGGACTGCATCTCTTCCGCTATTGCCTGGACCCACCTATCTCTATCCTGGCTTGTCATTGCCTTATGGTAGGTAACTGGTCCTCCACTGGCAGCCACCAATGCATATGACATGGTCTCGCCAAACCTATATCGCTCCGTTGCCGAATGACCCTCTTTGGCTTATGTAGTGCAATGCCGATGCCTATCCCAGGATGTGACTCCTCCCTCTGCTCATCTCTGCCGTGAGCATGCATCTGGCTGGTCCCCGCATGTGAAGATATATCTGGAGTATGCTCCACCTGAATCTCATGTCCTCTTGGTGATCCTACAAAAGGTAAAATATCATAAGAGGTTAGTTGCTTAGCTGCCCCTACTGCCCACCCGCGTCCGACTGGGCCTCGGCTGAACCTCTACCACCTCCTGCTCTTGAGGACTGAGCTCTCATCAAAAACCACATCCCTGCTGATCGTGGCCTTCTGCTCCAAGGGATCCCATAGCCTGTATCCCTTGACTCGGATATCCAATGAATACCATTTTTGGGCTTTGGCGTCCAACTTGGTCCGCTGACTGGCATCCACATGTACAAATACTGTACATCCAAAAACTCTAATATGGCTAAGCTCCACCTGTCTACCAGACCACACATCCTCTGGTAACCTCCCATCAAGCTTGACATGAGGAGACCTGTTCACCAAGTAGGTTGATGTCAACTGTGTCCACCCAAAATATTTTAGGTAATCCTACTTGCAATCTCATGCATCTAGCTTTCTCCATGAGAGTTCAGTTCATTCTCTCAGCCACTCCATTTTGCTGAGGAGTTCTAACCACTAAAAATTGCCTTTTGATGCCTTCATCTGTGCAAAATTTAGAAACTCCTTACTTGTGAATTCTCCACGTTATCAGACCGCACCACCTTTACATATCTCCTGTCTCCTTCTCCACCTCAGCCTGCCATGCTTAAAATTTGGAGAAGACCTCTGACTTTTCCTTCAAGAAATATACCCAGACCTTCCTTGAAAAATCATCAATCAGAGTCATGAAATATCTGGCCCCATTCCTGCCCGAAACTGGAGCTGGACCCCAAACATCACTGTGTACTAGCTCCAAGGGACCTGTACTGTGCGCTGAACTGGTAGAAAATTTTACCTTGTGTTGCTTGCCCATCTGACATGGCTCACAAACCTCTGCAACACCCTCATCCAAAGCTGGAATCCTCCTGTCCTTCATCAGCACCCTCATGCCCCGCTCTCCCATGTGACCAAGATGGTAGTGCCACATGCGGTACATATCCTGCTGTGCACTGCTGCTGCTGTCTCAGACCCTTCACACATCACAGACCCAACCAGCTGATACAAATTATTTTTCAGCCTCTTCCCCCTCATCATAACCATGGCACCTTTCATGACATTGAGTACACCATTCCCGAAACGACAACTGAAACCAAATCCATTCCTCTCCAGGTACCCCAAGGACACTAGGTTCTTCTTCAAGTTAGGAACATGCTTCACATGAGTAAGAGTTCTCACAACCCATCAAACATTCTGATCCTAACTGTGCCAACTCCTGCCACCCTGCAAGAATGGTTATCCCCTAATGTCACATTCCCCACATCGATTTTAGTATAATCTGCAAACCAGGACCGATGCGGTGTATAATGATGTGAGCAGGCTGAATCAAGTAACCAACTCTGCTGTACTTTGTGTGCATCTGAAACCACCAAGAGGTCCTCCTCAACCCCTACATCTTCAACAGTACTGACATATTCCTTCTATTTCTTCTCTTCTTGAGGTTTCTTCAAAGAGGACAATTCCTCTTTATGTGTCCAACCCCATTACACTTGTAACACCTGAACTTGCCTTTGCCTTTCTTTGACTTGGACCTGGATCGGCCCCTATGCTTGCTGACCTCCTTGCCTCTGCCGGTTCTCTCTCCTACCGTGAGGCCCTCCTGAGGTACACCTTCCCCTGTTATCTTTCCCGCTGCTCATTGGATCTTAACACAGACACAATATCTTCATAAAGCAGTGTTTCTTTTCCATAAAGCAGTGTAGTAACAAGAGGATCATAAGACAGGCAATGAACATAACAAGAGAAGAGATTTATCTTCTTCCTCCATCTTAACACCAAGAGTCATCAAATCATTGCATATCCTATCATACTTCTGAATATGAAGAACAATATCCCCGCCTTCCTGCATCCAAAGACTATATAATTGTTTCTTCAACATAAGTTTATTGCACATATTTTTATGTATAAGGAATGCAACTTGGCCCAAAGACCCTTCAGTTTCTTCTCATCTAGGACATTGTACAAAACTGAATTGGCAAGACACCCTCTGATCGCTGCACAGGCCCTCTTCTCAAGAGACAACCAATCCCCTTCTAACATCTCTTCAGGCTTTGATTCCAAAGCAACATCGAGAAAATTCTGTACTAGTAAATCCTCAACCCTCACCTTCCACGTGGAGAAACTTCTTTTCCATTAAATTTTACAAACTCAACTTTGCTTGCACTACTCATGGTTGATCAGGCCACAAACAGTAATCACAGAGATGAATTAAGAAAAATACCTAAAGGTGAAATCCTGGTTGAAATCCTCTCTTGTAAGTTGTAACCCCTTCAAGAAGTTGACTCCATGTTAAACGGCTCCCTGGTTCGTATTAAGGCTTCCATAAAGAGGAACTCACCTGACTTTGACCTGGAATTAATGCTGGAATCAAATGCCGTTCCTCACGTCTTAATGCTAGAACGTCTCCTCAAACCGTGCGCCGTCCATGGAATTAATTCCACGTTTTCGGAATTAATGCTGGAATCAAATGCCGTTCCTCACGTCTTAATGCTAGAACGTCTCCTCAAACCGTGCGCCGTCCATGGAATTAATTCCACGTTTTCTTCCAACGGAAACTCCAAGACCTTGACTTTTCTTTGATGCTCCTCACGAAGCCTGGACGTGAAAGAAATCACGCATAGATTAAAAAAAATTATGCACGAAGCCCCCATAAGGCTTCCTTCCGTGAAGCCTTTCTTCACGTCTTCTTGGAATCCAACGCACAACAGCTTCCCTTCTTGGAACGGGAATCACCGCCCAGATTCACGTCCGCCTGAAGCCGGCCTCCGTGAGTTCTTGGATTTCCACGCGATGGAGAAAATCTGGTATTTGATTTCTCTTTTCTTTCTCTTTCCGAGCGCCTCTCTGATGCTTTGATACCACTTATTGCGCAGCTTCCGCTAAGATCAGGCGTGTGAGAAAAGATAGAGGAGAAGAAGAATAGATGTATATAGAAGAAAAAGAGAATGCCTTTTTTTTTTTGAGGTCTCCACTATTCGATTACATTCAAGGAGAGCCTTAAATAACCATCCATCTGATAAGACTTATCCGCACCAGCCTATAACCAACTCCCTAACAAACTCCCTAAAATATGGAAGTCTATCTAGAAACCTGAGCCCAATCCCCCTGGACCCAGTTCCATAACATACAATTAGATTATTAAACATTCTCTCAGAAAACTCCCTCAAAGCACTCAAATCCGAGCCCATGTACACCCATGACTCACATGCTCTCTATTCTTGGGTCACAAGCCGACCCAAATGACTTAGAAACCTGAGAATTTATGTAGCCTAAGCTCTCAAACCTGTGTGACTCTTCTAAACTTTGGATGTACCACACCTGAACTTACAAAAAAGAAAATTCGACCTCAGGGAGAAGGGTCGAATGGTCGAACTGCAACATGGATATCTTCTAAAAACAATGGACTGAAACGAGCTACACTGGATTAGATAGGAACACTAGCAGGAGCATCACGATTCTAAATTGTTCTGAAATTAAAACACTTAAGAGTTTGGTCTGCTTTGAATCTAAATTCACAAACTGATCCTAGTTTTGCTCTGATTTGTGAAGCTTTTCTCAGACAGAACGTCTATAAGAATATGAATCCTAATAAATTCTTTGAGAGCCATCATTCTATTATCATTTATTAGACAAAAATCCATTAATACAACAGTCCCATCTATAATAAGAACTAATTACTTATGATCTATTAGATCGATATATTTTTCTGTCATACAGTTGAAATGAACGATCAACTCAAGAGTTCCTACCTTTCGGGGTAAGCTTGTAATTTGCTTTAATAATCAATTCCTAAGACTAAATCAATCGGGTTGCAATTAAAGGAGAAGAGTACATGAATGGCCAAAGAAAGAGACCATATTTAATTTACAAATAATCGAAACTTAAATGCAGTTTTATACATGCAGGCCATTTGATTTTCTCTTCTTTCTCTCTCCTACATACTATCTCATGGGGTTTAGATACAAAGCTTGATGATTGTTAAAAAAGTAAGCGAGAGAAAAAAATCGGATGGCTCATGTATATGAAAGCATGCCTAAGTTTCCTTCTTTTTCAAATTTATGGTCTTATCAAATTGAGGTTAACTGTTCAACTCAAATGAAAGATAAAGTATCAATAAAGGAGGTTTATCATTGCTAATAAAGCTATTTCTCTTTCCTCCTAAGAGCCTCTCAAGGCTAGAATTGTGCTCACATAATTTTTGGCTTCAATTTCTCAGTAGGTATTCACAAGTTTTACTGTATGAGGTATCGATGTTGTATTGATACTAAACCAATAAGGTTTGATACAATATACCGTACCGAATTAGCAGTATATCAATCATTTATAGATTGGATGGCTCCATCCACATCCACCATTGTACCAAACCGAACTAAATGTTTCAATTTGATATAATTCAATCCAATTCGGTTTAATACACCAGTGCAAGGACGATATAAATAATCTGGAAAGGCTTGCCTCTATACTAAATTGGAAGACCGAATCATTCCAATTTTATATATGTTCAGCACGGCTCAACTGACCCTGAATATAGGCATGCTAGTTTTTTCAATCCTTAGATAAAGGGAAATTAACATTTGAAAGTCATTTTGATCCCGCAATTTCTTAAATCAAGAGAGTATTCATCCATTTGACAAGATCACATAAACAGTGGTTTGTATAATCTTAATCATTACATATAACCAATTCACTTTGCAAAATTAAAAATAAACATATTTCTTCATATTTTGCATAAACGTATAAAACATTTCTTTGCAAAATATCACCGGCTATAATAATTATAGCAATTACTCAATTATATACTCATGGTACAATTTATCAACTTCCAAAATAATCAATACCAATAAAACTTCATTTTGTCATATTTCATAATTATGCATAATTATATAATAAATGCCGAAATATGCAATGTAACTGATCAACTGTTTATGTAATCATTATTTTCTTATGTGTCTGATTAATTAGAACACATTCCGTAAATGTGTGAGGCCGTATCACAATCAATTGGAACACATCCTACAGATGTGTGTGGCCATATCAAAATTAATCAGAACACACCTTATAGATGTGTGTGGCCATATATCATCAATCAGAACACATTTTACAAATGTGTGTGGCCATAATATATGAAAACCATAGTGACACATACAAGATTATTTCAATGTCATCTTTACAATTGCATGCAGTCATCTCAATAATACCAACATATTTTGCAAGTCAAAGAATTTATATTTTTATACATATACCAAGAAACTATTTCTTGCAAAATATTACCAATATAGTCATAATAAATGTTCATATGTAGATTCATGATCCCATTTAAAATAATTAATCTAAATAAACTTCCATTTTCCTTATTTCATAATATACATGTAAACTATAAATTCATGATTTATAAATTACTAATTATAAATAGGCTTACTTACCTCAATACGCAAATCCCAAACTGTAAACCAGCTATTTAGACATCTGGGTGCAACCACGTTGAGCCCATTATCAAGAACAACCCTTATACTGAGGAGTAGTTGTTAGCCCTTTGGCATTAGGCTGTGCTTCAACCACAGTACATGACATACGATGAGGAACAGATGCAGACATTGGCATACCGTTATAATATTGAAGTGTTACTGTCATGTCATATTCATACTTTGCCATTGATGATCTTATCTTGAGCTAGGAATTCCACCACGTTGAGCCTCCATACCCCACTTTTAGATAACTAGCACCCATGCCAAACAATTCCTTGGGCACTTCCAGTTGTTCAAATGTGCTTGGCTCCATTAAGCTTACAGAGTCACCTTCCTGGTACAAATATGTGAATGACTTCTCTTCAACAAAAACCCTCTCAATAGCCTCATCAGTACGAAATCTTTCAGTGATTTGTTACCGCTATCAACATCCCGAAGTTCCACCTGTACGGTGGCTCTTCCCCTTCCCTGTTGTGTGTTGAGCTTTTAGCACCTGATAATTACGCCCTTTTCTTTGTATTACATTTCAAGTCTCACATCTGAACAAAGTACTTTGGCGCCTCGGGTTTGAATGGCCGCCCATGGAGCGCCGAGGTGGCGTGGGGAAAGGACCCATCAGGTGTACAATTTAAAGGCTCCATTGACCAACGAGCGAAGGTCGTTAACGAAGAGGAGGGCCGAAGAGAGGGCGCGAGGAGGAGAGCCCGCAACAATCGCCTTCTTGCAGTCTGCATCGGAGTTTGAGCAGCATCCGGACTCCAGACCCCGCTTGAACCCGAACCCCTCTCTCGAGCTTTTTGCCACTGCCGCAACTCTCTCTCGGCCCTCGCCTTCTTTGGACTCCCCCTTCCCTCTCTCTCCCTCTTTCTCTCTTCTCTCGTTCGATTCCTCCCTAACTCTCTCTCTCTGGCATTAAGAGGATGGGCATGGGATTACCTGGAGGAGGTGTGCGCCAGGGTGAAGGACGGAGTCATCCTCCAACTCCTTTTATTCTCCCACGCGACGCCTCGGATCAATGGAAATGGAAACCCATCAGACACGCGAAGACCCGAGAAACTAGACGTCGCATGTCAGAAGGAAGTCAAGATACCAGGTGTCCTTAAAATAAATACTAGGAGTTACATTCCCCATAATAAATTACCGGGGGTTACATTCTCCCCTCTTATAAAAATTTCGTCCTCGAAATTGACACATATCAATATACTATAGAATTCAAATATGATCTATCAACAATCTTGAATAGATAATCAATAATTGTGGATACTTCTTTTTTATTTCTTCCTCAAGTTCCCAAGTTTTTCATTTCCTCCTCAAGCTACCAAATAGCCTCCATCTCAGAATGATTACTCCACTGAACCTTGATATAAGGAATGCTACACCATCTCAGAACTTGATCCTTGTGGTCCACGATGCACACAAGATGATCTTCATAAGTCAATTCTTTTTTAAGCTAAATTGGTTCATAACGATCTGCATAAGTCAATTCTTTCTTAAGCTAAATTGGTTCATAACGGAAGCTTAGAATATTCCTCCTCAATCATAAAGATATGAAACACATTAAACACCCCAAAGAGTAATGAAAGCAGTGCTAAGCTATAAGCCGCCACCTATATCTTGATCAAAATCTCAAATGGCCCAATGTATTGTGGACTCAATTCACCTCTAAACACAAACCTCATTATATCATTGGTTAGTAAGACTTCTGAATGATCTTCAACCTGAAATTTTAAATCTTTCTTTTTGACATCAACATAACTTTTTTATTAACTCTGAGCTACATGAAGCTGCTTTAATTAATGATACTTTTCATAGTTGTTAAACCAGCTCGGTAACCAAAATTTTCTCTCTCTCATTTCATTTCAATAAAGGGGATCTATACCTTATATCATAGACAACTTAAATGAATCCATTTGAATATTGGCTTGGTAACCATTAAAATAAGCTATTTTACTAAGGGTAAGAAGCTATACCAAGCACTTTCTAAATCCATCACATAGGCTCGTAGTATATCATCTAAAATCTAATTGGTTCATGTAATTTGTCCATCTATTTGAGGGTGGAAGATTGGACTGAAATTCAGCTTAATTCACTAAGCCTTATGAAAACATCATCAAATTAGAAGAGTGAGACAAATGGGTTCATACTCAATTTACTACTAAACCAGAAACAAATATTAACATCTTTATCTCACTAAAATTTCATCCTCAAAATTAAATGTCCACTAATTTTGTACCATTATAGATACTCACTAGCAAACTTTTATTTCATTCCTAGGTACCAAAATGACGTATCTAACTTCAATAATTAATTTGATCTTTCTACCAAATAAAATTGAATTCCTTAAGAAGTATTTCTTTCCTGTCATCTTATATATATATATATACCTTAACTTCTCACAACACAATCATCATAAATATCATAGAGTCCATCACATGTATTATGTCATCCATTCTTAAGGTTAATAACCTATATCAATTACTGTTAATTCCTCGATAAGATAGTTCCAAGTTCTTTTGAATTAAATATAAGATAGTTTTCTTACAATGCTCTCTCAACTCGTAAATAGTTGAATGTGCCATTAATCATTACGACACTTATTTCAATCATCATAACATACTTGGTTTCAATCTTGAATACTTCAAGCTAACATCAATGAACATTATGCAATTATTTAGGATATCTTTCATAATTATCATAATTAACTAATTTATTTTCTTTGAATAATAGTGCCATCATTAATCATCAGTATATTATTTTATCTCCTTCATATTTATCAGTAATTACCATCACAACCAATCAATTTCTCTTGAATAGGTCAGTATATCCTCAATATTGCAATTTAAATGATTCAAATCCTTAAATCAATTATTTTGTTACCAATGGCTATCAAAATCACCCATAGATTATGCAATGCCATATCATGACCAACTAATTTAAACCATTCGAATATCTCAAAGTGACTTCACTAATCTAGCTCAGATGGATACAATACTTATAAGGTCAATAAAGATTGAAAATGCACTTACCATCCGAAAGACATAATTGAAAGTTATAGCAATCTCTTTATGATTTGAAAGTGATAGTAGATGTATCTTTAACCATAATCCATAATTAGCAATAGTCAAAATAAAATCATCTCCCTCCTTTTTCCTAGAAAAGATTCATGTCACTTACGACTGATTGATAATTTATCCATCCTAGAGAAAGATATCTACTTAGGAACTATGAAGAAAGGCATAATAAATTAATGAATAGATATCTTGATTTATAAATCTATTAAAAGATGAAAATCCCCATGAAATTCTTTATCAGTAAAATTTATCTTATTCTTATTACTGCTAAAATCTTTCACTTTCTACCATCAAAATATTTGATCATTTATAGCCAAAATCAGTTCTAAAGATTAATAGAGTCTACTGCTCTCAAAAACTTAAACAGTAATTGTCTCAGAATTTAAAATTTTATATTCTTCCTAAATGGTCCATCAAGATGTAATATGCAGTCAACTATTTCATTAGCATCAATATCAACCATCTTCATATCTAGCAAATTAACAATCAGTTTTGAACATGCAATATCCATAATAAAAGTTCTCTTAGTAAAATTCACTATATATACTTATCCATCCAGACTCAAATTCAGAAAGTACTCAATTGTGATTGATCAAAAACATGTAATTAACTATTTCATTCCCAAAATATCATCAATATTAATCATCCCTATAACCAGCAGATTAGCTCATAATCTTAAACTTACAATATCAACAATGTAAGTTTTACAAATAAAAATTCATTATATACATCCATATTCAAATTTAGATTTACTAACTCCAAATCCACATATCAACTCAATTGCAATATGGACATAATGATGTTATCTTAGTCATATTAGTCATCAATTGCAATTTTCAACTACTATATCATATTCCATATGTTCATCTATCTTTTATTGCATATCCAATTAAAGTTTTATCTACCCATATTATTTAAAGATCTGGAACTTCTACGAGCCATTTCCAACAAGTTTGACGGAACTAAAACCTCTAGAAGCCCCTTAGCCTCCCCATTGGTCAAGGTCACTAGCTTGGGAGTCTCACATTATATCATTAGCTTTTGATGCGATGGTTCATTCTTAATTCCTATCAAATTCATATTTCAATTAATATCTTGATAACCTTTAAATTTTAGGCTTTCAAAGCATAATATCTTAAATTCATTATAATTGTCTCAATGTTATTCTAGTATTTTGCTTAGAGTATCATCATGTATGTGTCCCTAAGGTCAAAACCTAGGCTCTGATACCATATAAAAGCTGTCATGCCCCAGACCCAAAATTTTGAGCTAGGGTGACAACCCGCCGCATGCCGGGCATGCAAGGTGTCCCGAAATTTATACATTGATCAATATAAGGTAATAATTATAATTAGGCAATTCAAATCCATAACTTAACACAAACCATATAAGTTTGGGCTACAAGCCCTACACACAATCAATATAGTTCTAGGCCACAAACCCTACACACGAGTAATACTGGGGTTACAATGATATCATGTAACTGATTTATTTAATAGAAGCTCCACTATCCCATAAATCCATCTTCAATCCTGAGGCTCTGAAAAACATTGTGAGATTTACATGAGCTCACACTCAATAAGTAAGCCTATAATAATAATATAAAATAGTCATATATCATCATATCTTATCAAGATATCATCAAGTCATAATTTCATAAACTTCCAATTTTAAATGCATTTATCATGCTATCAGAATAAGCATATTACTACTCAAATTAATTTGGAAGCTTATACAATAAATACTAAAAAATGCATTGTAAACAACCCACTATTTATATGATCATTTTTATATTATATCTTATGTGTCCCACGGCCCTGCAACACCTCAATCAGAGCACATCCTCTAGATGTGTGTGGCCTCCACATGCCACATCATAATTAATCAGAGCACATCCTCTAGATGTGTGTGGCCTTCATATGCCACATCATAATAAATTAGAGCACATCCTCTAGATGTGTGTGGCCTCCACATGCCACATCATAATCAATCAGAGCACATCCTCTAGATGTGTGGCCTCCACATGCCATATCATCATCAATCAGAGCACATCCTCTAGATGTGTGGCCTTCACATGCCATATCATCATCAGTCAGAGCATATCCTCTAGATGTGTGTGGCCTTCACATGCCACATCATAGGAGAACCGCGGCGATACATATAAATATAATTCAGGGTCATCATTATATATGCATATCACACATCATGCATCATCATAAGCATAATCTTTTCATATCACATAAACAGTGGTTTGTACAATCTTAATCATTACATGTAACCAATTCACTTTGCAAAGTTAAAAATAAACATATTTCTTCATATTTTGCATAAATGTATAAAACATTTCTTTGCAAAATATCACCGGCTATAATAATTATAGCAATTACTCAATTATATGTACAATTTACCAACTTCCAAAATAATCAATACCAATAAAACTTCATTTATCATATTTCATAATTATGCATAATTAATAATAATACCAAAATATGCAATGTAACGGATCCACTGTTTATATAATCATTGTTTTCTTATGTGTCCCACGGTCCTTCAAATTAATTAAAATACATTCCGTAAATGTGTGAGGCCGTATCACAATCAATTGGAACACATCCTACATGTGTGTGGCCATATCAAAATTAATCAGAACACACCTTATAAATGTGTGTGGCCATATATCATCAATCAAAACACAATTTACAAATGTGTGTGGCCATAATATATGAAAATCGTGGCGATACATACAAGATTATTTCAATGTCATCTTTACAATTGCATGCAGTCATCTCAATAATACCAACATATTTTGCAAGTCAAAGAATTTATATTTTTACACATATACCAAGAAACTATTTCTTGCAAAATATTACCAGTTACTATAGTCATAATAAATGTTCATATGTAGATTCATGATCCCATTTAAAATAATTAATCTAAATAAACTTCCATTTTCCTTATTTCATAATATACATGTAAACTATAAATTTATGATTTATAAATTACTAATTATAAATAGGCTTACTTACCTCAATACACGAATCCCAAACTGTAAACCAGCTATTTAGACATCTGGGTACAAGCACATTGAGCCCATTATCAAGAACAACCCTTATACTGAGGAGTAGTTGTTAGCC
Source organism: Calamus simplicifolius (assembly GCA_900491605.1). Classification (NCBI taxonomy): domain Eukaryota; kingdom Viridiplantae; phylum Streptophyta; class Magnoliopsida; order Arecales; family Arecaceae; genus Calamus; species Calamus simplicifolius. The sequence goes on from UESW01003860.1 coordinate 2,152,181, forward strand.
CTTTGGCATTAGGCTATGCTTCAACCACAGTACATGATATATGATAAGGAACAGATGCAGACATTGGCATACCGTTATAATATTGAAGTGTTACTGTCATGTCATATTCATACTTTGCCATTGATGATCTTATCTTGAGCTAGGAATTCCACCATGTTGAGCCTCCGTACCCCACTTTTAGATAACTAGCACCCATGCCAAACAATTCCTTGGGCACTTCCAGTTGTTCAAATGTGCTTGGCTCCATTAAGCTTACAGAGTCACCTTCCTGGTACAAATATGTGAATGACTTCTCTTCAACAAAAAACCCTCTCAATAGCCTCATCAGTACGAAATCTTTCAGTGATTTGTTACCGCTATCAACATCCCGAAGTTCCACCTGTATGGTGGCTCTTTCCCTTCCCTGCTGTGTGTTGAGCTTTTAGCACCTGATAATTACGCCCTTTTCTTTGTATTACATTTCCAAGTCTCAGATATGAACCGAGTACTTTGGCGCCTCGGGTTTGAATGGCCGCCACAGAGCGCCGAGGGTGGCGCGGGGAAAGGACCCATCAGATGTACAATTTAAAGGCTCCGTTGACCAACGAGCGAAGGTCGTTAACGAAGAGGAGGGCGGAAGAGAGGGCACGAGGAGGTGAGCCCGCAGCAATCGCCTTCTTGCAGTCGGCATCGGAGTTTGAGCAGCGTCCGGACTCTAGACCCCGCTTGAACCCGAACCCTCTCTCGAGCTTTTTCCCGCTGCCACAACTCTCTCTCGGCCCTCGCCTTCTTTGGACTCCCCCTTCCCTCTCTCTCTATTTCTCTCTTCTCTCGTTCGATTCCTCCCTAACTCTCTCTCTCTGGCATTAAGAGGATGGGCAGGGGATTACCAGGAGGAGGTGTGGCCAGGGTGAAGGAGGGAGTCATCCTCCAACTCCTTTTATTCTCCCACACGATGCCTCGGATCAATGGAAAATGGGAACCCATCCGACAAGCGAAGACCCGAAAAACAAGACATCGCATTGGGACCTAAATGTCAGAAGGAAGTCAAGATGCCAGGTGTCCTCAAAATAAATACTAGGAATTACATTCTTCATAATAAATTACCGGGGGTTACAATAATACTTTACGGGAACCATTTTGTTCACTCAAAATAACCATAATTGCAAGATTATAGTAGTCATCTACCAAATTATCTATTGAGCTATTATTTGTCTCAAATGTAAAATTATCTATTGTATCATTCATTACATTATATCTCCATGGAGCACAAACCACCATCATCTATATGTGGAAGGAACATCCATCCAACCAGAATTAGGACTGGTTAATGACCTCAGATTTCGCATGTTCTCATGGATGTTTCATTTGTTTTCCTCCTGCTTTTGTTCTCCTTCCATCCTACATTTACAAACACTATTCTTGACTTGGAGTTTCTAGATGCATTGATTAATCCATTTGTCAGAGCCTGTTCACTTCCTATCCACCGCCAGAATATCTTTAGGTGCCAAATCAATATATACATCAAACTTCACCTTTGCCTCACTTGAGTTGAAATGTGAGACTTCATATTTTTGCTCTGGTTTCATGAATTCTAGTTTTATTTCCAATCTTAAACTAGATTTTCTTTCACCCTGTTATCAAGCACAAGTGCAACCTCAACTCAAAGCTGAATCTCTGAATTAATGCTCCCAAAGCATGACTAACATTGCCGAACCCTGCTTTCATGACACATTGAATGCTTGAATGCTATAATTGGTATTCAAGAGTCTTCATCAGCAATTGAAAAAATAAATAAAAAAAAAACAGTTTTGAGTCTTTTGCTCTCCAAATTTTTGAGAAAACGATCCTGGTTAACTAGAAACATTATCTACAAAAGTCAACTCAATCCAAATAAGAAGTTACATATGATTCCAACATTGGATGCATCAATTGCATGGAGAAATCAAGGAGACAACAACTGCAAACTAAACACAGTAATTATCTCAGGTTTCAATTCTTGCTGAATTATTATAAAGTTCAGAGTATAATATAGAAAATAAACAAAGAAATTCCACCCGGCCACCATATCCATACAATATATCCTCCAAGGCTACACATAATTCGGAAATAAACAGTTAATCCAAAAATCTTTAATTTTCCCCTCTAGTCTTGTTTTACGGATACACCTTTCCAGTAGATAAAATTACAAAAATTTAGTTGTGAGAAAACATATATGCCATGCGCTTGCCGTCTACACTTTTTGCTTCAAGATCAGAAAACCTGGATTCAAGTACTGGATAATGCATGTCAAAGCATTTGGGCCAGAATAAATATCATGAGGATTGGATCTCTCTCCTCCTCTCATAAATAGTAAAACAAAATAAAACCTACAGTGGCTGCGAGAAAGGCATTTCAGAGACCAGAGGATATGACTAAAGCAATCAGTGCAAAGTCTAATGGCAAGGGAGGAAAAGAAAAAAGAAGCAAGCAGAGTTATGTTCTCAAGGGTCCATGTAAGCAGAGAAAACCATCTTCAAGAGTCAATTCCTTAACAGAGTCAAGGGTCAGTGGTGATGCAATGTTTGATCGACATCAGTCAAGATTCTCTTGCCATTCAAAACAGAGAATTAGCCTTCTCTATAATACGAAGTAAACAATAACAACGATAAAAAGATTAAGCTCTTGATCTAACTTCTCAACTGCAGTTCTCTTGATCCTGCCCTCCATTGCCCCCACTCTACCCACCATCGTTAGCAATTATCAAAAATCCAATTTTTGAATAATATCACTTCCATCTCCAAGAACTACAAAGAAAAAGGCTTAATAATCTTATCTTAGTTCCAACATAATATGGGAGGCCACAATATAAATTAGGAGGGCGCAAGTAGTTATTTACATATAAAACATCACTTATTTATGTTAAAAATCCCATTAGTCTGCAATCATAGATAAGACCAAACCTCACATAATACTTGCATAAAGAGGAAGTTTTAAAGAGAGAAAAAAAGAAAAAGAACATTATGGGGGCCATATCACTGTGAAGTGAGATGATCAAGTTAAAATATGTCGGATGGATCGCTGTAGCACTCGTCGAGAAGGTAGCAGAGGCAGCAGCGGCACAGAGCAGCAAGACTGCATAGAACCAAAAGAAGAACATTAGAAGTGTGTTCCTCAAAATTATTGGTATCGATCCGTGCTTAGTGATATAAAATAAGAAATCATGGGTGGGAAGTAAAAGACAGGATGAATCACACACCATCCCTCTAGAAAACTAGGCTCTCTTCTTGGTGGGGGTCGTGCATACTGAGGTGGTGCCATCAATGGAGGACCTTGATAATATCCAAAAAAAAATTTGAGATTCTTTATAAATGCAAATCAAATTTATTGGTTTCTTTATCTATCCAGGTATTTCTCATATATATATATTAGATATATTTTTCCTATGAGATAAAGTCCAAAAGAATGCAAACTGTGCATATGAAATTTGTAATAGAAATTACAAATTGTGAGATCCAAAATTGCACATTATGGTTCGATTCTTTAAACTTCCCTAGTCGATGCATAGACAGGATTGGATACTGTCGAACGCCGTTGAGACTAGCACACATTGCATATCTTCATCCTTATGGTGTGCAGCTGATCTTGCAAGCTGAAGTATGAAGATACTTGGATATGGTGTGTGGATGTTCGTTATTGTAACGATACATTGGATGACCCGCACAGAGATCCCATATGGATATTCTATATAGTGTCGATGGTTGATCTTTGATGACGGTGGTGCGAGTGATCCTTTGACTTGAGATCTTCATTGCACCTTATGTGTGGAATATCATGCTTTGACGACATGCAAATGTCGCTCTAGCCATGGGTGGCAAATATGGTGTCGATTGGGTATGATATGAAGCACGTGAAGGTGGTGTTTGATCAAGACAGGATTCGTCTCCCTCGATAGAAAGGGTTATCCCACGGCCACTTGATGGATTAAATTGACTGTTAAATCCTTGCAAGGTTGAGTTGGAATTCGAAATGGTTTCGAAGTTCTAATTCATATGAGTCAATTTTTCTGAGATCAAGTAAACAAAGATCAATTATATGGTTGACACATTCTATACCACTGATTGATCTGGGATATGTGACGAAGGGATTGAATCGTACGATAACCGTTGATGGACAGGTGTTGATAACCACGTCAACAAACCCTTAACACTTGGGTGGTCATGATGCTTTGCTAGAGGCCGCTCATGATCTATAATCATGGATTCATTGACTTAATCAAAGAGTTGATTTGGTTAAAGAATTGACTTGGACAAGGTGTTGATCAAGTCATCCTTAGGGTCAATATTAGGGACATGATTATTACCAACGTATCAAGGGACCTAATGGGTCACACGCATTAAGAAGATTTTGGATGAAGTTAAAATGGGAATTAAGTTGGACTTAATTCAAATTAGATAACCAATAAATTAGGATTGGGTTTGACTCAATCTTATTGAGAGAACATGAAATTGATGAATATGATTCATTATAGAGAAAAGAATTTTTGTTC
>UESW01003860.1:2159231-2203814 GCA_900491605.1 Calamus simplicifolius
AAATGTGTGAGGCCGTATCACAATCAATTGGAACACATCCTACAGATGTGTGTGGCCATATCAAAATTAATCAGAACACACCTTATAGATGTGTGTGGCCATATATCATCAATCAGAATACATTTTACAAATGTGTGTGGCCATAATATATGAAAACCGTGGCGATACATACAAGATTATTTCAATGTCATCTTTACAATTGCATGCAGTCATCTCAATAATACCAACATATTTTGTAAGTCAAAGAATTTATATTTTTACACATATACCAAGAAACTATTTCTTGCAAAATATTACCAGTTACTATAGTCATAATAAATGTTCATATGTAGATTCATGATCCCATTTAAAATAATTAATCTAAATAAACTTTCATTTTCCTTATTTCATAATATACATGTAAACTATAAATTCATGATTTATAAATTACTAATTATAAATAGGCTTACTTACCTCAATACGCAAATCCCAAACTGTAAACCAGCTATTTAGACATCTGGGTACAAGCACATTGAGCCCATTATCAAGAACAACCCTTATACTGAGGAGTAGTTGTTAGCCCTTTGGCATTAGGTTGTGCTTCAACCACAGTACATGATATACGATGAGGAACATATGCAGACATTGGCATACCGTTATAATATTGAAGTGTTACTGTCATGTCATATTTATACTTTGTCATTGATGATCTTATCTTGAGCTAGGAATTCCACCACGTTGAGCCTCCGTACCCCACTTTTAGATAACTAGCACCCATGCCAAACAATTCCTTGGGCACTTCCAGTTGTTCAAATGTGCTTGGCTCCATTAAGCTTACAGAGTCACCTTCCTGGTACAAATATGTGAATGACTTCTCTTCAACAAAAACCCTCTCAATAGCCTCATCAGTACGAAATCTTTCAGTGATTTGTTACCGCTATCGACATCCCAAAGTTCCATCTGTATGGTGGCTCTTCCCCTTCCCTGCTGTGTGTTGAGCTTTTAGCACATGATAATTATGCCCTTTTCTTTGTATTACATTTCCAAGTCTCACATCTGAACTGAGTACTTTGGCGCCTCGGGTTTGAATGGCCACCCACGGAGCGCCGAGGGTGGCGCGGGGAAAGGACCCATCTGGTGTACAATTTAAAGGCTCAGTTGACCAACGAGCGAAGGTCGTTAACGAAGAGGAGGGCGGAAGAGAGGGTGCGAGGAGGAGAGCCCGCAGCAATCGCCTTCTTGCAGTTTGCATCGGAGTTTGAGCAGCGTCCGGACTCCAGACCCCGCTTAAACCCGAACCCCTCTCTCGAGCTTTTTGCCGCTGCCGCAACTCTCTCTCGGCCCTTGCCTTCTTTGGATTCCCCCTTCCCTCTCTCTCCCTCTTTCTCTCTTCTCTCGTTCGATTCCTCCCTAACTCTCTCTCTCTCTCTGGCATTAAGAGGATGGGCAGGGGATTACCTGGAGGAGGTGTGTGCCAGGGTGAAGGAGGGAGTCATCCTCCAACTCCTTTTATTCTCCCACGCGATGCCTCGGATCAATGGAAAATGGGAACGCATCCGATACGCGAAGACCCGAGAAACTAGACGTCGCATTGGGACCTAAACGTCGGAAGGAAATCAAGATGCCAGGTGTCTCCAAAATAAATACTAGGAGTTACATTCCCCATAATAAATTACCAGGGGTTACATTCTCCCCCCCTTATAAAAATTTCGTCTTCGAAATTGACACATATCAATATACTATAGAATTCAAATATGATCTATCAATAATCTTGAATAGAGAATTTACCTGCAAATAATTGTGGATACTTCCTTTTCATTTCTTCCTCAAGTTCCCAAGTTTTTCATTTTTCCTCAAGCTACCAAATAGCCTCCATCTCATAATGATTACTCCACTGAACCTTGATACAAGGAATGCTACACCATCTCAGAACTTGATCCTGCGGTCCACGATGCACACAAGATGATCTTCATAAGTCAATTCTTTTAAGCTAAATTGGTTCATAACGATCTGCAAAGTCAATTCTTTCTTAAGCTAAATTGGTTCATAACGGGAGCTTAGAATATTCCTCCTCAATCATAAAGATATGAAACACATTAAACACCCCAAAGAGTAATGAAAGCAGTGCTAAGCTATAAGCCGCCACCTATATCTTGATCAAATCTCAAATGGTCCAATGTATTGTGGACTCAATTCACCTCTAAACACAAACCTCATTATATCATTGGTTAGTAAGACTTCTTAATGATCTTCAACCTGAAATTTTAAATCTTTCTTTTTGACATCAACATAACTTTTTTATTAACTCTGAGCTATATGAAGCTGCTTTAATTAATAATACTTTTCATAGTTGTTAAACCAGCTCAGTAACCAAAATTTTCTCTCTCATTTTATTTCAATAAAAGGGGATCTATACCTTATATCATAGACAACTTAAATGAATCCATTTGAATATTGGCTTGGTAACCATTAAAATAAGCAATTTCACTAAGGGTAAGAAGCTATACCAAGCACTTTCTAAATCCATCACATAGGCTCGTAGTATGTCATCTAAAATCTAATTGGTTCATGCAATTTGTCCATCTATTTGAGGGTGGAAGATTGGACTAAAATTCAGCTTAATTCACTAAGCCTTATGAAAACATCATCAAATTAGAAGAGTGAGACAAATGAGTTCAGACTCAATTTACTACTAAACCAGAAACAAATATTAATATCTTTATCTCACTAAAATTTCATCCTCAAAATTAAATGTCCACTAATTTTGTACCATTATAGATACTCACTAGCAAACTTTATTTCATTCCTAGGTACCCAAATGACGTATCCAACTTCAACAATTAATTTGATCTTTCTACCAAATAAAATTGAATTCCTTAAGAAGTATTTCTTTCCTGTCATCTTTATATATATATACCTTAACTTCTCACAACACAATCATCATAAATATCATAGAGTCCATTACATGTATTATGTCATCCATTCTTAAGGTTAATAGCCTATATCAATTACTGTTAATTCCTCGATAAGACAGTTCCAAGTTCTTTTGAATTAAATATAAGATAGTTTTCTTCTAATGCTCTCTCAACTCATAAATAGTTGAATGTGCCATTAATCATTACGACACTTATTTCAATCATCATAACATACTTGGTTTCACTCTTGAATACTTCAAGCTAACATCAATGAACATTATGCAATTATTTAGGATATCTTTCATAATTATCATAATTAACTAATTTATTTTCTTTGAATAATAGTGCCATCATTAATCATCAATAATTATTTTATCTCCTTCATATTTATCAGTAATTACCACCATAACCAATTAATTTCTCTTGAATAGGTCAGTATATCCTCAATATTGCAATTTAAATGATTCAAATCCTTGAATCAATTATTTTACCAATGGCTATCAAAATCACCTATAGATTATGCAATGCCATATCATGACCAACTAATTTAAACCCTTCGAATATCTCAAAGTGACTTCACTAATCTAGCTCAGATGGATACAAACTTATAAGGTCAATAAAGATTGAAAATGCACTTACCATCCGAAAGACATAATTGAAAGTTATAGCAATCTCTTTATGATTTGAAAGTGATAGTAGATGTATCTTTAACCATAATCCATAATTAGCAATAGTCAAAATAAAATCATCTCCCTCCTTTTTCCTAGAAAAGATTCATGTCACTTACGACTGACTGATAATTTATCCATCCTAGAGAAAGATATCTACTTAGAAACTATGAAGAAAGGCACAATAAATTAATGAATAGATATCTTGATTTAAAAATCTATTAAAAGATGAAAATCCCCATGAAATTCTTTATCAGTGAAATTTATCTTATTCTTATTACTGCTAAAATCTTTCATTTTCTACCATCAAAATATTTGATCATTTATAGCCAAAATCAGTTCTAAAGATTAATAGAGTCTACTGCTCTCAAAACTTAAACAGTAATTGTCTCAGAATTTAAAATTTTATATTCTTCCAAATGGTCCATCAAGATGTAATATGCAGTTAACTATTTCATTAGCATCAATATCAACCATCTCCATATCTAGCAAATTAACAATCAGTTTTGAACATGCAATATCCATAATAAAAGTTCTCTAGTAAAATTCACTATATATACTTATCCATCCAGACTCAAATTCAGAAAGTACTCAATTGTGATTGATCAAAAATATGTAATTAACTATTTCATTCCCAAAATATCATCAATATTAATCATCCCTATAACTAGCAGATTAGCTCATAATCTTAAACTTACAATATCAACAATGTAAGTTCTACAAATAAAAATTCATTATATACATCCACATTCAAATTTAGATTTACTAACTCCAAATCCACGTATCAACTCAATTGCAATATGGACATAATGATGTTATCTTAGTCATATTAGTCATCAATTGCAATTTTCAACTACTATATCATATTCCATATATTCATCTGTCTTTTATTGCATATCCAATTAAAGTTTCATCTACCCATATTATTTAAAGATCTGGAACTGCTACGAGCCATTTCCAACAAGTTTGACGGAACTAAAAACCTCTAGAAGCCCCTTGGCCTCCCCATTGGTCAAGGTCACCAGCTTGGGAGTCTCACATTATATCATTAGCTTCTGATGCGATGGTTCATTCTTAATTCCTATCAAATTCATATTTCAATTAATATCTTGATAACCTTTAAATTTTAGGCTTTCAAAGCATAATATCTAAAATTCATTATAATTGTCTCAATGTCATCCTAGTATTTTGTTTAGAGTATCATCATGTATGTGTTCCTAAGGTCAAAACCTAGGCTCTGATACCATATAAAAGCTGTCATGCCCCAGACCTAAAATTTGAGCTAGGGTGACAACCCGCCGCATGCCGGGCATGCAAGGCATCCCGAAATTTACACATTGATCAATATAAGGCAATAATTATAATTAGGCAATTCAAATCCATAACTTAACACAAACCATAAATATAAGTTTGGGCTACAAGCCCTACACACAATCAATATAGTTCTGGGCCACAAACCCTACACACGAGTAATACTGGGGTTACAATGATATCATGGAACTGATTTATTTAATAGAAGCTCCACTACCCCATAAATCCATCTTCAATCCTGAGGCTCTGAAAAACATTGTGAGATTTACATGAGCTCACACTCAATAAGTAAGCCTATAATAATAATATAAAATAGTATATCATCATATCTTATCAAGATATCATCAAGTCATAATTTCATAAACTTCCAATTTCAAATGCATTTATCATGCTATCAGAACAAGCATATCTCCACTCAAATTAATTTGGAAGCTTATACAATAAATACCAGAAAATGCATTGTAAACAACCCACTTTTATATGATCATTTTTATATTATATCTTATGTGTCCCACGACCCTGCAACACCTCAATCAGAGCACATCCTCTAGATGTGTGTGGCCTCCACATGTCACATCATAATCAATCAGAGCACATCCTCTAGATGTGTGTGGCCTTCATATGCCACATCATAATAAATTGAGCACATCCTCTAGATGTGTGTGGCCTCCACATGCCACATCATAATCAATCAGAGCACATCCTCTAGATGTGTGGCCTCCGCATGCCATATCATCATCAATCAGAGCACATCCTCTAGATGTGTGACCTTCACATGCCATATCATCATCAGTCAGAGCATATCCTCTAGATGTGTGGCCTCCACATGCCACATCATAGAAGAACCGCGGCGACACATATAAATATAATTCAGGGTCATCATTATATATGCATATCACACATCATGCATTATCATAAGCATAATCTTTTCATATCACATAAACAGTGGTTTGTACAATCTTAATCATTACATGTAACCAATTCACTTTGCAAAGTTAAAAATAAACATATTTCTTCATATTTTGCATAAACGTATAAAATATTTCTTTGCAAAATATCACCGGCTATAATAATTATAGAAATTACTCAATTATATACTCATGGTACAATTTACCAACTTTCAAATAATCAATACCAATAAAACTTTATTTTGTCATATTTCATAATTATGCATAATTATATAAATGCCGAAATATGCAATGTAACGGATCCACTGTTTATGTAATCATTGTTTTCTTATGTGTCCTCGGTCCTTCAAATTAATTAAAACACATTCAGTAAATGTGTGAGGCCGTATCACAATCAATTGGAACACATCCTACAGATGTGTGACCATATCAAATTAATCAGAACACACCTTATAGATGTGTGTGGCCATATATCATCAATCAGAACACAATTTACAAATGTGTGTGGCCATAATATATGAAAACTGTGGCAATACATACAAGATTATTTCAATGTCATCTTTACAATTGCATGCAGTCATCTCAATAATACCAACATATTTTGTAAGTCAAAGAATTTATATTTTTACACATACACTAAGAAACTATTTCTTGCAAAATATTACCAGTTACTATAGTCATAATAAATGTTCATATGTAGATTATGATCCCATTTAAAATAATTAATCTAAATAAACTTCCATTTTCCTTATTTCATAATATACATGTAAACTATAAATTTATGATTTATAAATTACTAATTATAAATAGGCTTACTTACCTCAATACGCAAATCCAAACTGTAAACCAGCTATTTAGACATCTGGGTACAAGCACATTGAGCCCATTATCAAGAACAACCCTTATACTGAGGAGTAGTTGTTAGCCCTTTGGCATTAGGCTATGCTTCAACCACAGTACATGATATACGATGAGGAACATATGCAGACATTGACATACCGTTATAATATTGAAGTGTTACTGTCATGTCATATTCATACTTTGCCATTGATGATCTTATCTTGAGCTAGGAATTCCACCACGTTGAGCCTCCGTACCCCACTTTTAGATAACTAGCACCCATGCCAAACAATTCCTTGGGCACTTCCAGTTGTTCAAATGTGCTTGGCTCCATTAAGCTTACAGAGTCACCTTCATGGTACAAATATGTGAATGACTTCTCTTCAACAAAAACCCTCTCAATAGCCTCATCAGTACGAAATCTTTCAGTGATTTGTTACCGCTATCAACATCCCGAAGTTCCACCTATATGGTGGCTCTTCCCCTTCCCTGCTGTGTGTTGAGCTTTTAGCACCTGATAATTACGTCCTTTTCTTTGTATTACATTTCCAAGTCTCACATCTGAACTGAGTACTTTGGCGCCTCGGGTTGGAATGACCGCCCACGGAGCGCCGAGGGTGGCGCGGGGAAAGGACCCATCAGGTGTACAATTTAAAGGCTCCGTTGACCAACGAGCGAAGGTCGTTAACGAAGAGGAGGGCGGAAGAGAGGGCACGAGGAGGAGAGCCCGCATCAATCGCCTTCTTACAGTCTGCATCGGAGTTTGAGCAGCGTCCGGACTCTAGACCCCGCTTGAACCCGAACCCCTCTCTCGAGTTTTTTCCCGCTGCCGCAACTCTCTCTCGGCCCTCGCCTTCTTTGGACTCCCCTTCCCTCTCTCTCCTATTTCTCTCTTCTCTCGTTCGATTCCTCCCTAACTCTCTCTCTCTCTCTGGCATTAAGAGGATGGGCAGGGGATTACCTAGAGGAGGTGTGGCCAGGGTGAAGGAGGGAGTCATCCTCAACTCCTTTTATTCTCCAACGCGACGCCTCGGATCAATGGAAAATGGGAACCCATCCGACACGCACTCGAGAACAAGACATCGCATTGGGACCTAAACGTCAGAAGGAAGTCAAGATGCCAGGTGTCCCCAAAATAAATACTAGGAGTTACATTCCCCATAATAAATTACCGAGGGTTACAATAATACTTTACGGGAACCATTTTGTTCACTCAAAATAACCATAATTGCAAGATTATAGTAGTCATCTACCAAATTATCTATTGAGCTATTATTTGTCTCAAATGTAAATTATCTATTGTATCATTCGTTACATTATATCTCCATGGAGCACAAACCACCATCATCTATATGTGGAAGGAACATCCATCCAACCAGAATTAGGACTGGTTAATGACCTCAGATTTCGCATGTTCTCATGGATGTTTCATTTGTTTTCCTCCTGCTTTTGTTCTCCTTCCATCCTACATTTACAAACACTATCTTGACTTGGAGTTTCTAGATGTATTGATCCATCCATTTGTCAGAGCCTGTTCACTTCCTATCCACCGCCAGAATATCTTTAGGTGCCAAATCAATATATACATCAAACTTCACCTTTGCCTCACTTGAGTTGAAATGTGAGACTTCATATTTTTGCTCTGGTTTCATGAATTCTACTTTTATTTCCAATCTTAAAACTAGATTTTCTTTCACCCTGTTATCAAGCACAATTGCAACCTCAACTCAAAGCTGAATCTCTGAATTAATGCTCCCAAAGCATAACTAACATTGCCACGTCCGCGAGGTCCGCTACCCTAACTGGTTGGCGAACGTCGTGATGGTTCGTAAGGCCAGTGGAAGCTGAAGGATGTGTGTGGACTTCACCGACCTCAATAAGGCATGTCAGAAGGACAGCTTCCGCTCCCCGGATCGACCAGCTGGTAGACGCCACCTCCGGGCATGGGACGCTCAGTTTCATGGATGCGTTTTCGGGGTATAATCAAATCAAGATGAGCTCAGCAGATGAAGAAGCAACCTCCTTTGTCATAGAGAGGGGGATCTACTGTTACAGGGTGATGCCTTTCGTACTGAAAAACACCGGGGCCACTTACCAAAGACTAATGAACAAGGTTTTTGAGAATCAATTGGGGCACAACATGAAGGTATATGTGGATGACATGCTGACCAAGAGTGCCCATGCAGAAGACCATGTAGCAGATCTCGAGGAGACTTTCACAACCTGCGTCAGTACCGGATGAAACTCAACCCTCACAAATGCGCCTTCGGAGTAGCGGCTGGCAATTCCTGGGGTTCATGGTGACCCAGCACGGGATCGAGGCCAACCCCGACAAGATCAGAGCCATCCTGGAGATGCGGCCTCCGGTCAGCAAGAAGGAGGTGCAGCGCCTGACAGGGAGGGTGGCAGCCTTGAGCCGTTTCATGTCAAGATCGGCGGAGAGGTGCCTACCCTTTTTCAAGGCGCTGCGCAAGATTAACGGCTTCGAATGGACGGAAGAGTGCCAGGCTCCTTCGAAGACTTGAAGCAGTTTCTCTCTACTCCTCCGCTACTGTCCAAGCCTGAAAATGGAGAGGAGCTCTTTTTATATCTGGCCGCCTCCCCCGAGGCTGTTAGCTCCATGCTTGTGCGCACGGATACCGGCGGAGCCCAGAGGCCCATCTATTATACCAGCAAGGTGCTCCATGACGCTGAGACCAGGTATTCAAAAACCGAGAAGATTATCTTCGCCTTGGTGGTTTCTACTCAGCGCCTTCGGCCTTACTTTCAAGCCCATCCCATCGTGGTGCTCACGGACCAGCCCCTGCGAGCTATTCTGTCTCGCCCCGACACCTCCGGCCGGCTCGCTAAATGGGCCATCAAGCTAAGCGAGTTCGACCTGTCCATCCGGCCAAGACCAGCCATGAAGTCCCAGGTGTTGGCGGATTTCTTAGTTGAGTGCTCCTGGACAGAGAAGGACGTGGAGGAGGAGCGACCGGAGAAGCCAAGGGACTCTCCTTCACCTGGAGAGACGGAGGATTGGATCCTGCATGTAGATGGAGCGGCGAACTCTCAAGGGAGCGGAGCCGGACTCATTCTCGCGAGCCCAGAGGGAGACGTGGTGGAGTATGCTCTCAGATTCCAGTTCCTGGCGACCAATAACCAGGCGGAATACGAAGCCCTGCTGGCAGGGATGAGGCTAGCCGAGGAGCTGGGCGCGGGCGCTTAAGGGCCTTCACGGACTCTCAACTCATTTCTGGACAAGTCGCCGGGGAGTACGAGGCTAGGGACCCCACCATGTCCCGCTACTTGAGCAAGGTGCAGTCCCAGGCGTCTCATTTCTCTTATTTTCGTGTCAGCTATATCCCTAGAGCGGAGAACGCCAGGGCTGACGCGCTGTCTCGTTTGGCCACTTCGGTCGACGGGACGTTGGGGAGAACGTATGTGGAGCACCTACAAGTCCCAAGCTTCGAGGCCATGGATGAAGCGTTGCCGGTGCAGCAGGAGCCCTCCTGGATGGACCCCTACGTTCGGTACTTGACTGACGGCACTCTCCCGGAGGACCCCGCTGAGGCCAAGTTGCTCAAACGAAGGGCCCCGAGGTTCTTGATGATGGACGGGAAGCTTTATCGGAGATCCTTCTCATATCCGGTCCTTAGGTGTGTGGGGCCAGCAGAATCAGATTACATCCTTAGGGAGATCCACGAGGGTGTATGTGGGAGTCATCTGGGGGGCAGAGCCCTAGCGTACAAGGCCCTACGCCAAGGGTATTTCTGGTTGACAATGAAGGAGGACGCGTCCGAGCTTGTCAAGAAGTGTGACAGCTGCCAGCGTCATGCCAATATTCAGCGACAGCCAACCTCTCACCTAACTCCTCTGGTGGCACCCTGGCCTTTCGCCCGATGGGTATGGATATCTTAGGTCCATTTCCCCTAGCCGGGCAGCGGAAGTTTCTCCTGGTGGCAGTGGATCACTTCACCAAGTGGGTTGAAGCTGAGGCTCTGGCCAAAATTACCGAAAGTAAAGTGAGATCTTTCTTCTGGAAGTCAGTCATATGTCGGTTTGGGCTGCCACGCACTCTAGTCACTGATAACGGCCGACAGTTTGACAACGCACCTTTCCGGGAGTTCTGCTCCGAGCTGGGCATCTGTCAGAGGTTCACCTCCGTCGGGCATCCTCAAACCAATGGGGCAGCGGAAGTGACTAACCGGATCATCCTCCAGGGGCTAAAGACTCGACTGGATGGCTGCAAGGGACGATGGGTAGAAGAACTCTCCAACGTGCTATGGGCTTATCATACAACGCCACGAACTCCCACTGGCGAAACGCCATTCAGCTTGGTCTTTGGTTCTGAGGCCGTCATTCCCGTGGAGATCGGCGCGCCCAGCCCTCGGGTAGAAGCCTACAGTGAGGAAGATAACCCAGACCAACTGCGAGCCAATCTCGACCTGGTAGAGGAGATGCGAGATCGGGCGCGGCTTCGAATGGCAGCCTATCGGCAACGGGCCGCGAAATACTATAACGCTCACGTGCGCCCCCGGACGTTCCTACCAGGAGACCTAATCCTTCGACGGGCTGAAGTCTCAAAACCAACTGAAGGCGGCAAGCTAGCCCCTAACTGGGAGGGACCTTACCGAGTCGCTGAGACGCTGCACCACGGAGCTTACAAAATCGAAGAACTTGACGGGACACCACTTCCTAGGACATGGAATGCGGATAACCTCCGCCGGTATTATCAGTAATGTATCCCCCCTTTCATATTAAACGTCATCTCCGTATTGTTCGGGTGTTCACCCCTTATTCAATGCTAACGGAATTCAATTCTAGTTATCTAAATCTTCTCAAAGCCCGGTACCCCGTCGGCACCAAAGCCCTGCATCAGCCAGGCATAAAGCCCAGTGTACCACTGGTAGAGCAGTGTACCACTGGCTCTCAACAACAAAAGCCCGGCACCCCGTCGGCACCAAAGCCCTGCATCAGCCAGGCATAAAGCCCAGTGTACCACTGGCAGAGCAGTGTACCACTGGCTCTCAACAACAAAAGCCCGGCACTCCGTCGGCACCAAAGCCCTGCGTCAGCCAGGCATAAAGCCCAGTGTTCCACTGGCAGAGCAGTGTACCACTGGCTCTCAACAACAAAGCCCGGCACCCCGTCGGCACCAAAGCCCTGCATCAGCCAGGCATAAAGCCCAGTGTACCACTGGCAGAGCAGTGTACCACTGGCTCTCAACAACAAAAGCCCGGCACCCCGTCGGCACCAAAGCCCTGCATCAGCCAGGCATAAAGCCCAGTGTACCACTGGCAGAGCAGTGTACCACTGGCTCTCAACAACAAAAGCCCGGCACCCCGTCGGCACCAAAGCCCTACATCAGCCAGGCATAAAGCCCAGTGTACCACTGGCAGAGCAGTGTACCACTGGCTCTCAACAACAAAAGCCCGGCACTCCGTCGGCACCAAAGCCCTGCGTCAGCCAGGCATAAAGCCCAGTGTACCACTGGCTCTCAACAACAAAAGCCCGGCACCCCATCGGCACCAAAGCCCTGCATCAGCCAGGCATAAAGCCCAGTGTACCACTGGCAGAGCAGTGTACCACTGGCTCTCAACAACAAAAGCCCGGCACCCCGTCGGCACCAAAGCCCTGCATCAGCCAGGCATAAAGCCCAGTGTACCACTGGCAGAGCAGTGTACCACTGGCTCTCAACAACAAAAGCCCGGCACCAAAGCCCTGCATCAGCCAGGCATAAAGCCCAGTGTACCACTGGCAGAGCAGTGTACCACTGGCTCTCAACAACAAAAGCCCGGCACCCCGTCGGTACCAAAGCCCTGCATCAGCCAGGCATAAAGCCCAGTGTACCACTGGCAGAGCAGTGTACCACTGGCTCTCAACAACAAAAGCTCGGCACTCCGTCGGCACCAAAGCCCTGCGTCAGCCAGGCATAAAGCCCAGTGTACCACTGGCAGAGCAGTGTACCACTGGCTCTCAACAACAAAAGCCCGACACCCCGTCGGCACCAAAGCCCTGCATCAGCCAGGCATAAAGCCCAGTGTACCACTGGTAGAGCAGTGTACCACTGGCTCTCAACAACAAAAGCCCGGCACTCCGTCGGCACCAAAGCCCTGCGTCAGCCAGGCATAAAGCCCAGTGTACCACTGGCAGAGCGGTGTGCCACCGGCTCTCAACAACAAAAGCCCGGCACCCTGTCGGCACTCAAAGCCCTGCACCAGCCAGGCATAAGACCCGGCTAACCTCTGGCGGAGCAGCGCACCAACGATTCTTCACGGCCAAGACCCGACACCCTACCGGTCAAAACAAAGCTAAGTCCCGCGGGATCAAGCTGCGCGCCAGACTGACACCAGGTCCAATACTTGACTGGGCATTATGCCTATAGCTCCGAGGGAGCCTACCGGCCTAATCCCCGATCAGCGGTGCCCCCGCTCCCAAGATGCAACCCTACCTAGCTCTAATCCGCGGGTCCATGTAACTAAGACGGAGTGGCGTAGGTGGGAGGATGTCCCTCGGAATCATCGAGACAAACAAGAATCGTGGGGCCACGTATCAATTGATGAAATTAACAATAATACGAAGATCATCATGAAAAAGTATTTTCATTAACTGGAACTACAAAACCCCGACGTAGTCGGGCTTACAAAAGAAAGAAAAGCAAAGTCGTGGACGCAGACTCATGGCTCTACCGGTGCGGGCTCATCATCGGAAGAAGTCTGGTCTGACAATTCGATCTCCAGGGCCCGGGGGAAATTCAAATCCCTGGCCACCCTCTCCTTAGCATGCTGGAACCCGTCGAGGTATACAGCGGCCAAAGCTTCGGCCAGGTCATCTGCGAAATGCTCGGATGCCTTGTATTCTTCAACAAGCCCGGCAGCCCGAACTTTCTCCGCAGCAAGGGCCTCCTCCATGGTTTTTTCAGCCTTCCGAGCCTGGTTTATCTCCTCTCGGGCGCGGCTCAACTCTTCCTCACGACGGCGGGTCTCCTCCCTTGCCACTCTAGCTTCCTCCGCCGCCGCACCCGCTCGGCCCTCGGCCTCCTGGAGCGCTGAGGTCAACTCAGAGATGTGCATATCCCTGGCCATGACCGCGCTCTCAGCCTCCGCCATCTGAGAGAGCGCCGCGTGCACGCGATTGGCCTCCATTTTCGCTCGGCTCGTGGCAGCCCTCACCTCGCTTGCACAGGCGTCTTTGACCGCTTCCAGCGCCTTCTCTGCCTTTTCCGCGCGGCACTGGGCCTCCTCGGCCTCCTTCTGCGTCTCCCGTAGAACCTTTTTTCCCCGTGGATAACCTCCCTGGCGGCCCTCAGGGAGTGTGCGATCTGCACACAGGCCCAGGTCAACAGAATATATATATATATATATATGTAGAAACAGTAAGGGAAAGGGAACGAGAAGATCGCTTACCTTGACCACTGCGGCATAGGAGTCCCGGAAGAACGCGCCCGCCCCCAGATGGCTGAGATCTTCTATAATCCGGAGATCAAAAACCGGACCCAGGGCCTGCTCGGCCCAGCGGCCATCGTCCAAGGAGTCTCGAGGCGGCCTGGGCGCGCCCTCGCCTCCCTCCGCCGTTCCTGAAGTCCCCGGCTCTACGTGCGGACCACTCCCGAGTGGCCCTTCAGGGGATGGGCTCGCGGGGCCAGATGGCCCCTCGCCCCAGTCTCTGGCGGCGTCTGACGGGGTCACTCTCTCGGGGGCCGGGAACTCCCCGGTGGCTCCCGCAGCCACCCCCACTTCTGGTTCCTCGGCAGTGGCTCCTGCAGTCGCCCCCACCTCTGGTGGAGTGTCGACCGTGAGGTCGACCTCTGGTACAGCTGGGGCATGTGACGGAGCCGGGGGTGGGACTAGTGCCGGGAGGGAGGCCCGGACCACCAGGCATTTCAGAGCCGGAGCCCGCTGGTCCCTGGGCGGCCCTTCTCGGGCCCTTTTCTTAGCAGCCTTTACCACTTTCACGGTCGGGATCTTCATTGCTGCATGACATAAGTTAGATTGTCAGAATGGTAAAAAAAAAAAAAAAAAAAAAGAAAGAAAGAAAAAAGGAAAAAAGAAGAGCATAATTCCTGACTAAGTATGGAGAATTTACCCCGCTGGGAGATGAGACCCGCCAACTCAAAGTTGTCCTCCGCTAACAATAGGGTGTACCGGGGGATCTCGGCGGTCAGCAATACCCCCATCGCCTCCCGGTCCCCAGGATGAACAGCCGCGGCGTTCCCTCGGAGGTCGGGGTCCCCCCACCGGGGCCGGACTTGGTCGATATTGGCAAAAAAGAAACGGGGTTTCCACCCCTTGATTGACGAAGGCAAGAGAAGCTTAAGGATCCTGTTGGGTCGGGGCTGGAATAGCCACCACCCTTTTTGGGCTCGGAGGGAGTAGAAATTGCAAAACAAACTGATCCTGGGAGTAATGCCTAAGCGGTGACAAAGAATAACAAAGGCGCTAATCACACGACAGGAGTTTGGGACTAGCTGAGAAGGAGTCAAAGAGTAGAAATCAAGTAGGTGGACAAAGAAAGGATGAAAGGGAGGGCGGAGACCTGCCTGAAGGCAGATCTCATAAAGAGCTACTCGACTGGGTCGGGAGGAGATGACCCGGTCGTCAGGTGTTGGTAAGAATAACTCGACCTCCCGAGGGATCCTATAGCGGGCCCGGATCCTTTCCAGGTCCAGTCGCTTCAGAACGGAGGCTGTCCCCTCTGGGGACTCCTCCACCCTCGATGAGGTCCCGGCCCTCAGCCGGTGGCCCCTTGATGGGGCCCCACCGGTGGCCGTCGCCGGGCCAGAGGGATGTGGTCCTCCGAATCAGAGGACCACTCGATTGGGGGAGAAGGAGAAGGAGGAGTCTGAGGCCTCACGGTCGGAGGACGGTCCTCAGAACCGTCCCCCGAGGTCCAAGAAGGCGAGCTCATGGATAAAGAGAATTAAGACGAAAGGGCTGACCTGGAAGAGCAAAGAAAGCTGGGCACGAGCTCGCAGGTTGAAGGAACACTGGGGAACAAAAGGAAGAAGATGATGGCGATAAGGCATCAGCCCGCCTCCCTTTGGCCAGCTTTATCGAGCTTTCAAAATGTTCCGCCATGTCTCGTCAGCCACGCGGCTTCTTGCCATACGCCGGTTCGCCTCGAGGATCACCCCGGCGCGTGGTGCGGCACGCCCACGGCCAGCGATGGGACCTTGCTGACGTCACCGTAATGAGAGGAAATGATGATACGCCTTTTCGCGCGGACTCCGAAGAGCTCGTCTTCATTTTCAAGGGCGATCATGGCTGGCGTGGTGTACGGGGGCCGTCTCCTTACATTCCCCACACCGTCCGCATAGAACTCAAAGGTAGGGATCAGCCACGTGGAGAATGCCCCTTGAGCCTCAGCGGTGGGACCCGCTTCGCCCCAGGGGCGAGGGGGCATCTGATATGACTGATCCCAACATCGTCAGAAAAGGTAACGGCAGTCATCGCCATCCCCTCACCCCCGGCACCCCCTCGGGGTCGGGGGTAGGGTCATCATTCTTTAACCCCGGGGCCCCTACCGGTCCCGGGATGCATCGTCATCCCCTCACCCCCGGCACCCCCTCGGGGTCGGGGGTAGGGTCATCATTCTTTAACCCCGGGGCCCCTACTGGTCCAGGGGTGCATCGTCATCCCCTCACCCCCGGCACCCCCTCGGGGTCGGGGTAGGGTCATCATTCTTTAACCCCGGGCCCTACTGGTCCCGGGGTGCATCATCATCCCCTCACCCCCGGCACCCCCTCGGGGTCGGGGGTAGGGTCATCATTCTTTAACCCCGGGGCCCCACTGGTCCCGGGGTGCATCGTCATCCCCTCACCCCCGGCACCCCCTCGGGGTCGGGGGTAGGGTCATCATTCTTTAACCCCGGGGCCCCCACCGGTCCCGGGGTGCATCGTCATCCCCTCACCCCCGGCACCCCCTCGGGGTCGGGGGTAGGGTCATCATTCTTTAACCCCGGGGCCCCTATCGGTCCCGGGGTGCATCGTCATCCCCTCACCCCCGGCACCCCTCGGGGTCGGGGTAGGGTCATCATTCTTTAACCCCGGGGCCCCTACTGGTCCCGGGGTGCATCGTCATCCCCTCACCCCCGGCACCCCCTCGAGGTCGGGGGTAGGGTCATCATTCTTTAACCCTGGGGCCCCCACCGGTCCCGGGGTGCATCGTCATCCCCTCACCCCCGGCACCCCCTCGGGGTCGGGGGTAGGATCATCATTCTTTGACCCCGGGGCCCCCACCGGTCCCGGGGTGCATCGTCATCCCCTCACCCCCGGCACCCCCTCGGGGTCGGGGGTAGGGTCATCATTCTTTGACCCCGGGGCCCCCACCGGTCCTGGGGTGCATCGTCATCCCCTCACCCCCGGCACCCCTCGGGGTCGGGGGTAGAGTCATCATTCTTTGACCCGGGGCCCCTACCGGTCCCGGGGTGCATCGTCATCCCCTCACCCCCGGCACCCCCTCGGGGTCGGGGGTAGGGTCATCATTCTTTAACCCCGGGGCCCCTACTGGTCCCGGGTGCATCGTCATCCCCTCACCCCCGGCACCCCCTCGGGGTCGGGGGTAGGGTCATCATTCTTTAACCCCGGGGCCCCTACTGGTCCCGGGGTGCATCGTCATCCCCTTACCCCCGGCACCCCCTCGGGGTCGGGGGTAGGGTCATCATTCTTTAACCCCGGGGCCCCCACTGGTCCCGGGGTGCATCGTCATCCCCTCACCCCCGGCACCCCTCGGGGTCGGGGGTAGGGTCATCATTCTTTAACCCCGGGGCCCCCACCGGTCCCGGGGTGCATCGTCATCCCCTCACCCCGGCACCCCCTCGGGGTCGGGGGTAGGGTCATCATTCTTTAACCCCGGGGCCCCTACCGGTCCCGGGGTGCATCGTCATCCCCTCACCCCCGGCACCCCCTCGGGGTCGGAGGTAGGGTCATCATTCTTTAACCCCGGGGCCCCCGCCGGTCCCGGGGTGCATCGTCATTCCCTCACCCCCTAGCGCCCCCTCGGGGTCGGGGGTGAGGTCATCATTTCTTAACCCTGGGCCCCCCCTCGGGGTCGGGGTGGGGTCATCTGCGATCAACACGCGACTCAGCTGCCAAGAAACGCTGCAACCTTCAGGTTGCACGGTGCACGCACATAATTTCAGTACATGACCATACCTTGTCGCAGAATACCGTTCGGTACTTCCGTGATTGTGCCCTGTTACGGAGGGTCATGCCTCATAACAAGGTTTGGCGCATTGCATGCCCCTGTACATGACCATATCTTGCTATGGCGTACGACATGCTACTACTTGCAGCTATACTCTGTCCCATCAGCCGGCGGCGCGCACTGTATATCTTCGCGACCGCTGGACACGTGTGATATCACATCAACAGGAGGTACGGGGATGTCTCCGGCACGTGTAGCTGCGGTACAAAGGCAATCTCCCCTAGGCGAAAGGTGAGATATTAGAACAACTATAAGAGCAAGGGAATGCGCGGTAAGTGGGATCCGAACTCTGGTTTTTCTGAGCTTTCTTCCTCCCTGCAAAAACCCTAACTGCCTCAGCTTCTCTTCGCCGGGGTGGTTCCTTGTCTGAACCCAAGCCACTAACTTGATCGTCGGAGGGTCCCCACCGGTGCCACCGGTCCCCGAGGACTTTTCTTGCAGGATTTCCCGGAGCGAGACGTCCGTTTTCCCCGACGTTCGAAGGAGGTGACTTGGCGTCATCAGAAATGTTTTTGGTTCTGCTGAAATGTTCAACGGAATTTATGTTTTGAATTTACAATGCCCTATTCTCAATGTAGAAAATAAGAAATTAAAATCAAATAATTCTAAGAACTCATTCCTATGGCACTGTCATTTAGGTCATGTAAATGAAACACGTTTAACCAAGTTACATAAGGATGGCTACTTGGGTTCATTCGATTGGGAATCGTTTGAGGAATGTGAGTCATGCTTACGTGGCAAAATGACTAAGTCATCCTTTACTAAAAAGGGTGAGCGAGCAACTGAATGTTTAGGACTAGTACATTCGGATGTATGTGGTCCTATCAATATTCAGGCATAGGAGGTTTTTCTTACTTCATCACATTTATAGATGACCATAGCGGGTATGGTTATGTATATCTGATGAAGCACAAATCTGAAGCCTTTGAAAAGTTCAAAGAATTCAGATATGAGGTAGAAAAACAAAGTGGCAAAAGTATTAAGTTACTTTGATCAGATCAAGGTGGGGAATACTTAAGCCATGAGTTCTTAGAATATTTGAAGGAGAATGTGATTCTCTCTCAGTGGACTCCTCCTGGTACGCCACAGCAAAATGGTGTATCAAAAATAAGAAATCACACATTATTAGATATGGTGCGATCAATGATGAGCCTTGCAAATCTTCCAAAAATGTTTTGGGGTTATGCCCTACACACAGCCGAATACACTCTAAACCGAGTTTCATCTAAGTCGATCAGCTCCACTCCCTATGAGATATGGTGTGGAAAGAAACCAACCCTTAGTCATCTAAGGATTTAGGGTTGCTACACTTATGCAAAGCGCAATGAGTCGGACAAGCTGGGAGCTAGATCCGATAAGTGTAATTTTGTGGGGTGTTCTAAAGAAACAAAAGGATACTACTTCTACCACTCACTCGAGCAAAAGGTTTTTGT
This sequence comes from Calamus simplicifolius, assembly GCA_900491605.1. Classification (NCBI taxonomy): domain Eukaryota; kingdom Viridiplantae; phylum Streptophyta; class Magnoliopsida; order Arecales; family Arecaceae; genus Calamus; species Calamus simplicifolius. Next base: position 2,178,472 of record UESW01003860.1, read on the forward strand.
CTCAAGGTATGCCATATTCCTAGAGAATGAGATTTTTCTAAGAAATGGTAGTGGGAGAAATATTGAGATTAGTGAAATTCAAGAACCACAAATTGACATAGATCGATTAGATGACATGGAGCAAATGCCAAATATAGTGGGAGTTGAGCAGGAGACTCAACTCACATTCATGCAACATTTACGTGAGCCTCTATCAGAAATGATGGAGCAACAGATAGTTCCAAGTACACATCAGCTATGTAGGTCTAGTAGAACACAACATATTCCTGAGAGATATAGATTTCTTATAGAAGATGATGAGCCTACTAACTACGAGGAAGCAATTTGTGACATTGACTCCAAGAGATGGCTTGAAGCCATGAAGTCTGAAATGGACTCCATGTACGACAACCAAGTATGGACTTTGGTTGATCCGCCTGAAGGGATAAAATCCATTGGGTGCAAATGGGTCTTCAAGAAGAAGACATACATGGATGGTAATGTGATTACCTATAAGGCAAGGCTAGTTGCAAAAGGTTACAAGCAAAGGCAAGGTGTTGACTTTGATGAAACCTTTTCTCCTGTAGCCATGCTTAAGTCCATAAGGATTTTGCTTGCGTTTGCAGCCTATTACGATTATGTGATATGACAAATGAATGTCAAGAACGCCTTCCTAAATGGTGACTTAGTGGAGGATATGTATATGACACAACCTAAGGGTTTTGAGTCCATTGATTCTCAAAGGGTATGCAAGCTGCAAAGGTCCATTTATGGACTTAAACAAGCCTCTAGAAGTTGGAACATCCTTTTTGATGAAACAATCAAAAGTTTGATTTTATCAAAAATGAGGATGATCCATGTGTGTACAAGAAGGTTAGTGGGAGTGTTATTATTTTCCTGATATTATATAGATGACATATTATTAATAGGAAACAATGTATCCTTGCTGCAAGAAGTGAAGGATTGGTTGTCCAGCAAGTTCTCCATGAAAGATTTAGGAGAAGCAGCCTACATACTGGGTATTAAGATCTATAGAGATAGATTTAGGAGGTTGCTTGGATTGTCCCAATCAACGTATATAGATAAAGTGCTAAAACGGTTTAGCATGGAGGAATCCAAGAAAGGATTCCTACCGGTATCGCAAGGGATACATCTCTCCAAGGACATGAGTCCTAATACTCAAATGGAGAGAGAGCACATGAATAGGATTCTATATGCCTTAGTAATCAGATCCATCATGTATGCGATGCTATGTACGAGACCTGATGTTTCTTATACATTAAGTATCACTAGTAGATACCAGGCAAACCCTAGTGAGAAACATTGGATGGCCGTCAAGAATATCCTTAAGTACTTACGAAGGACTAAGAATATGTTCTTGATTTATGGAGGACCCGAACTCATAGTTCAAGGTTATACAGATTCTAGTTTTCAGTCTGATAAAGATGATTATAAATCTCAATCAGGCTATGTCTTTACACTAAATGGTGGTGTAGTCAGCTGAAAAAGTTTCAAGTAAGAGATGACTACCGACTTTACGACGAAGCCGAGTACATCGCAGCATCAGATGCAACCAAAGAAGCAGTTTGGATTAAAAAGTTCATCACTTAACTTGGTGTGATTCCAAGCATTGCTGATCCAGTACACTTGTATTGTGACAACAATGGAGCTATTGCGCAAGCTAAGTAGCCAAGGTCTCATCAGAGGTCCAAACATGTACTCAGGAGATACCATGTAATTAGAGAGATTATTGATAGAATGATGTAAAAATAGAACGAGTCCCCACAAAGGATAATGTAGCTGAACCGCTCACTAAAGCCCTGCCAACAGAAGCATGATAATCATGTTAAGTCACTCGGTATTAAATACATGGGTGAATGGCTCTAGTGCAAGTGGGAGATTGTTAGTGTATGCCCTAGATCCAATTGGATTGAATGTTGTATACATTCTATGAATACAAATCAAATAAAATGGTTTCTTTATCTATTCAGATATCTTTTATTTGATATATTTGTCTATGAGATAAAGTCCAAAAGAATGTGAACTATGCATATGAAATTTATAATAGAGATTACAAATTGTGAGATTCAAATTGCATGTTATGGTTCGATTCTTTAAACTTCCCTAGTCGATGTGTAGATGAAACTGGACACCATCGAACACCGTGAGACTGGCATACATTGCATATCCTCACCCTTGGGGTGAGCAGCTGATTTCACAAGCTGAAGTATGAAGATGCTTGGATAGGTGTTTGGATGCTCGTTATTATAACGATACATTGGATGACCCATACAGAGATCCCATATGGATATTCTATATAGTGTCGATGGTTGATCTTTAATGACGGTGGTGTGAGTAATCCTTTGACTTGAGATCTTGATTGCATCTCATATGTGGAATGTCATGCTTTGACGATATACAAACGTCGCTCTAGCCACGGATGGCAAATATGGTGTCGGTTGGGTATGACATCAAGCACATGAAGATGGCGTTTGATCAAGACAGGATTCGTCTCCATTGATAGAAAGGGTTATATCCCACGGCCACTTGATGGATTAAATTGATTGTTAAATCCTTGCAAGATTGAGTTGGAATTCAAAATAGTTTTGAAGTTCTAATTCATATGATTCATTTTTTCCTGAGATCAAGTAAACAAAGATCAATTACAGGGTTGACACATTCCATACCACTGATTGATCTGGGATATGTGACGAAAGGATTTGATCATACGGTAACCGTTCATGGACAGGTGTTATTGATGGTCACGTCAACAAAACCTTTAACAGTTGGGTGGTTATGATGCTTTGCTAGAGCCCTCTCATGATCTATAATCATGTTGTTGACTTGGACAAAGAGTTGTCCAATCATTCCTAGGGTCTATGATTAGGACATGATTATTGTCAATATGTTAAAGGGCCTAATAGGTCACACGCATTAAGGAGAATTTTGGATGAATTAAAATGAGAATTAAATTTAATTTAATTCAGATAAGATGATCAATTTAAAAAAGATAAAATAATAGTGAAAATGATCTATTATAGTAGAAAGAATGTTAAGGAGAAATTATTTGTGCATATGATGAACAAATAATTAGATACCCACATATGACTTGATCCATGTGATGGATGGCTCTGATTATTCGGGTATGGATGGCCAATCTTAGCCATGTGAAGATGGAATCATGCCTATGGGATAAGGCATGATGAATCTCTACGGTTCGATGATGAACACGTACAAATTGGGGCATGTAGTTATGAGATAACCAACTCCTAATTTTAAAGGCTGAGATTGTGACACTTGGATTAACGTTACCATGAGAATGGGAGTTTCTTCTGTTTACTTGGATTAACGTTACCATGACGTTATCATGAGAATGAAAGTTTCTTCTGTTTCTTTGGATTAACGTTACCATGACGTTACCATGAAAAGAGGTTTCTTCTTCTCTCTTGGAACGTTTCTTTCTCACGCTATAAATATGGTTCCTTCCTCCTAGGAAGTAAAAGTATGAGAAGAAAAAGATTAGATCTTTTAGATCTTTAAGATATCTTCTGTATTTCTATAAGGGGATTCAAGAGGCGCTAGCACCCCTCTCTCCCGAAGTGTCATCTTCATACATTGAAGGTCTTGATCCACTCTTCTCCGCGTGGATCACCGTTGGAGGCCGGACACGTGGACGGCTAGTGGCAGAGGATTCACCGGCTTCATCCTTTTCTATATCGATAAAGGACTCAGGTATGAATAAATTTAATATTTTAGATTTTATTTGAGATTTAATGAATCTATTCCTAAGGATCCTGGGCATCTAAGAATTTTATATTATATCTTCTTGTATATTTTCATGAATTTGATTCATATCTAAAATATATAATTCCCATCAGTTGGATGTTCGAGTGCCGTTGATAGCTATCACACTTTCAAACCAACTCGGTGGCATCCTGGCGCATCGTAAGCTAGTAATATCCTTAGCGAAGAGCCTTGTATGCTAGAGACCCACCCCCCACATGACTCCCGCATATACCTTCATGGATTTCTCTAAGGACATAATCAGCATCCGTCGGGCCTATGCACTTGAGAAGAGGATGAGAGAAAGACTTCCTGTACAGGCAACCATCTAACAGCACAAACTTGGTTGACCTTCTCTTGAGCAGCCTAGCTTATGCAGGGTCAGTGGGGAGAGAACCATTAGTAGGATAACGAGTGTAAGCATCCATCCAAGTCGGCTCCTGCATGATTGGTTTTTCCTCTGCGGAATCGATACTTGGGCTCTTCAGATGCTCGACATACATCCTTTCTAGGAAGTCGTCCGCCGAAGTGGCCAGCTTTGATAATGCATCGGCTCTGGCGTTCTCCCCTCTGGGAATGTAGCTGATGGTGAAGTAAGCCAGTGAGGAGATTAACATCTTAACTTTACTCAAATATCGAGACATGGTAGTGTCCGAAGACAAGCTAAGAATCGGTGAAGGCTCGAAGGTGTTTTACCCCAAGCCCTTGAGCAAGCTTGATTCCGGCTAATAGGGACTCATATTCAGCTTGATTATTGGTAGCCTTGAAGAGAAAATGAAGGGCGAACCCAAAGACCATTCCCTCCGGACTCGCCAAGATGAGGCTTGCCCCACTTCCCTGGGAATTGGAGGCGCCGTCAACATGGAGAACCTAGGCCTCTGCCAAATCCTCCTCAACTACAAGGCACTTTTCAGAGGCATCATTGTCCTGCTCATCAGTCCAGTGCATTCTACTAGAAAGTCTGCCAGCACTTGGGACTTAAGGGCAGATCGAGCCTGAAATGAGAGGTCGAATTCTTCCAGCTTGATGGCCCACTTTGCCAGACGACCTAAGGTGTTAGGTCGAGCCAAAATAGATATGAGAGGCTGGTACGTAAGCACCATTGTCGGGTGTGCCTGAAAATATGGTCAGAGGCGCTGAGCATAGACGATCAAGGCAAAGATAATCTTCTCCATTCGAGAGTATCGGACCTCCATGTCATGGAGCACCTTGCTAGTGTAGTAAATAGGCTTCTGCACCCCATCTTGGTCAAGCCAGACTAGAACAGAGCTGACCACCTCCGGGGTAGCGGCTAGATAGACAAAGAGCTTCTCCCCCTCCTCAGGCTTCGACAGTAACGATGGTGTAGATAAGAACTCTTTTAATTCTTCGAAGGCTCTTTGGAAACTATCTGTCCACTCGAAACCGTCAACCTTGCGCAGGGCTTTAAAAAAGGGTAAGCACCTCTCTGCCGATCTAGATAGGAATCGGCTCAGAGCAGCTATTCTTCCAGTGAGCCGCTGTACTTTCTTCTTATTGGCTGGCCGTCGCATGCTAAGAATAGCCTAGATCTTTTCTGGATTTGCTTCAATTCCCCGCTGGGTTACTAAGAAACCCAAAAATTTTCCCGCAGTAACACCGAAGGCACACTTGCAGGGATTAAGCTTGATCTGATGGCTTCGGAGATTGTCAAATGTTTCTTCCAAGTCGGCGATGTGGTTGGCGATGCAGGTGCTCTTAGTCAGCATGTCATCCATGTACACCTCCATGTTACGCCCAATCTGGTCCTTGAAGACCTTATTCATCAACCTCTGATAGGTGGCTCCAGCGTTCTTCAATCCGAAGGGCATTACTTTATAACAGTAAATACCTTTCTCCATAATGAAAGAGGTGTTTTCTTCATCCACCGAGTCCATCTTTATTTGGTTATACCCAGAGAAGGCGTCCATGAAACTAAGGAGCTCTTGGCCGGACGTAGAGTCCACCAGCTGGTCAATCCGCGGCAGGAGGAAACTGTCTTTGGGACATGCCTTGTTAAGATCAGTAAAGTCGATGCAGATTCGCCAACTTCCACTTGCCTTTCAAACTATAACCACATTGGCCAACCAACTTGGGTACTGAGCCTCTCGAATGTGGCCGGCAGCTAGTAATTTATTGACTTCTTCATCTATAGCCCTTTGTTGTTCAGGGATGAAGCTTCTTTTCTTTTGGCGAATGGGTCGACACTTGGCATCAATGTTGAGTTTGTGAGTTATCATCTCCGAAGGAATGCCAGGCATGTCCGAGGTGGACCATGCAAAAATATTTGAGTTACCCCGCAAGAAGGCAAGGAGTTCATTTTTCATCTCCAAAGGAAGAAGTTCCCCGATTTGTACAGTTTTTGCAGGATCGTCCCCCAGTGGGTAAGATAGCAGACGCTCAGCTGATTCTCCTCTCCTTTCAGACTCCCTGGGGTCGAACAATACTGGAGTAGAGGGAGCCATCATCTCCTGAGGGCTAGGGGCCATGTGATAGCATAGCTGCATGTGGTTCTGCTCCCCGTACATCTCACCGACTCCTTGGTCAGTAGGGAACCTCACCAGCCGACGCCTGGTGGATATGACTGCATCCAGGAAGGTTCAAACCTGGTCGACCGAGGATGGCGTTGTATGCCAACGGTACTCGACCACCAGGAATCTCATTAGGACTATGCTTTGCAGGGCGGTGATCCGCTGTGACTGGCAAGGTGATCTTGCCCTCCACTTTGACTGAATCCCTCGTGAAACCGACGAGGGGTATCGCCACAGGTAGCAAAGAATCAAGGGACAGACCCATACGAACAAAAGCGTCATATGTAAGTATGTCTGCCGAGCTTCCACTATCTACTAGTATTCTTTTTACAGGATGCTTAGCGATCGTCATGGAGACGACTATGCTATCATCGTTCGAATGGTCCCTTCCCCCTAAATCCCTTTCAAAATAGGGATTTACATCCTCTATCCCCTCATCTCCCCTTTATCTCTTGGCGGATGAAGTCGCTCCCCATGAAAACATGCCCACCGTCCGCTCCATTGGAGTGTTGTCAATGCCGGCCTGAGCAGGTGGGGGCCCCATCAAAGGTGGGATAACCGGGGCTCCCTTCTTGATAAACTTTCGAGGTAGCCTTGTTGAATGAGTTCTTCAATGGCGTGCTTCAAATTGCAGCACTCGTCGATGTCGTGACCATAATCTCTATGGAAACGACAGTAACGGTTCCGATCGCGGGCGACGCCTGCTCTCAACAAGGGGGCACCGGAGATAAGGCTCACCTTCAATCTCCATAAGAATATGAGATCTTGGGGCGAGGAGAGGTGTATAGCTCCCTTCCTCAGTAGATAGGTTCTGGCGCCGATTATCTGGCCAGCGCAGGGGTTCGAGCTTCTTAAAAGAAGTCTGCTTGGTACTTCTCGGATCGGTTTTTTGCCAGCCACTCTGTCTGTATTCCTTCGGGTAGAGTCAGCCTCATTAGCACAGATATACTTGTGTGCCCGATCCAAGAGCTCGACATAAGAGCTAGGTGGTCTTTTATCTAGAGAATAAGTGAAGCGAGAGGGACGGAGCCCCCGCTTCAAGGCCAAAGTGGCTACAGCATCATCCAAATGATATACCTCGAGGGCTGCCACCTTGAACCGGGCGATGAAGTCTTTTAGTAACTCGCCTTCATTCTGCTGGATGGAGAAGAGGCTGTCCGCCACTCGGAGGATTTTGCGGCAGGCATCGAACTGCGCCAAAAAGGCCTTCTCCAACTGCTGAAAAGAATCGATGCTGCGCAAGAGCAGCCTGGAGTACCAGGCACGGGTAGCCTTTTGGAGAGTAGCAGAAAAGCAATACATAACAAGGCATCAGTGGCTCCTTGAACTTGCATAAGGGATTTATAGCTTTCCAGTTGGTCCAATGGTCTGTGGTACCATCATATGGGTCTAGTTGGGGGAGACGGAACCGGCGAGGTATACGCTCCTCCATGACTCGGCAGGTAAGAGGGAGGCGAGTATCATATTCCACCCCAAATGATCATGAAACTTTTGGCTAAGCTCCTCCAGGCGCCGGTTCTGCTCCTCCAAGCGTCTCTCCATCCGATCATTAATATCTTCACCTGTTGATTCAGATGATGAAGAGGTAGGATGATGAGGCTGACGATGATATGAACCTTGGGGCTCCTTCCCTCGTCGGTGCTTATAACCACCATAGAGGAGAGTAGGAGACCGAGACTTCTTGAGGCTTCCTTGGTGATGATGCCTGGATGGAACTTGGTGATGGGGCGTTCCTTCTGGGAGGACCTTCTGTGTGCTGACTGTTAACTAGCTGGGGTAGCTGTCTGCAGTGTATAGGAAATCCGGCTTGTCGATGTGCGGCGGTAGGTCGCTATCCCTGTAATTCACGGACCACTCCAATAAGGGCTTGGACCTGTTGAGTGAGATTAGACTGCTGCTTATGTGGGGTGGCCGATACCGATGGTGATGAAGAAGTAGGAAAGTCGGCTTCTAATGGATCCGTCCAAAGGGGATGCCCCATAGTGGAACTGGAAGAGGCTTCCTGAAAATGTGTTGGCTCCATCAAGGCTTGATGAAGAAAGGCAAGCCCTCCTTCCTGGCGCACCAATCTGTTGATACCCGGTCACTTTGAGCTGGCATCCTTGAGCGTCAATTGTCACTCCAAGGATGCACCAGGATCACTCCTTTGTCTTCAGAGTCCTGCAAGAAGTCCCATAACTGGAGATTCCAGTTAGGACCCTCCGACGTCCAAGTTAGCAACCAGGAACACAACAGTAGTTTTTGAGAAGAGAAGATGTATATGGAAAAAGTGGATTGTTTCAGGCTTAAGAAAAATCTCCCTTTCTGTTTGCTCTTACCTCCCTTTTATCGGCATCTCCCTTTGCTAAGGTCCGAATATCATGACATGTCAGCATTCTTACATATAGAATGTCAGAGCTGATCGGATTGGATCCGCATCCATTGTTCCGACATCATCAGTGTTTTTTCAGGAATAATCGGCTTTTAATGCTCATTTAGCCAGAGTCATTAAATTCTATTGATGACTTTTGGGCCTTAGTGGCTTTTCTAACATGAAGTGATCGATACTTTATGGTAGGTAATTGCCTTTTGATGCTTATTTAGCCAGAGTCATTAAATTCTGCTAATGACTTTTTGGGCCTTAGTGGCTTTTCTGACTCAAAGTGATTGATACTTTATGGCAGGTAATTTCCTTTTGATGCTTATTTAGCCAGAGTCATTAAATTCTGCTAATGACTTTTCGGGCCTTAGTGACTTTTCTGACTCGAAGTGATTGATACTTTATGGAAGATAATCGCCTTTTGATACTTATTTAGCTAGAGTCATTAAATTCTGGTAATGACTTTTTGGGTTGGGATCCTTTGAGGATGATGTCAGAATTGACGTCTCTTATCTTATTAAATATGCAAGATTCTGGAAAAGCGACCCTCGCCTAGGGGCTGGTCACCACCGAGGCCGCCTAGGACCCATCCTGGGGCCGGCTAGGGGCCGCTTACTATCGAGGCCGCCTAGGACCAGCCCTGGGGCCGCATAGGGGCCGCTTACTACCGAGGCCACCTAGGACCGGCCCTATGACCGCCTAGGGGCTGCTTACTACCGAGGCTGCCTAGTACCGGCCCTGGGGCCGCCTGCTTACTACCGAGGCCGCCTAGGACCAGCCCTGGGGCCGCTTACTATCGAGGCCCCTAGGACCGGCCCTGGGCCGCTTAATACTGAGGCCGTCTAGGACCGGCCCTGGGGCCGCCTAGGGGCCGCTTACTACTGAGGCCGCCTAGGACCGGCCCTGGAGCCGCCTACTTACTACCAAGGCCTCCTAGGACCAGCCCTGGGGTCATCTAGGGGTCGCTTACTATCGAGGCCGCCTAGGACCGGCCCTAGGACCGTATAGGGGCCGCTTACAACCAAGGCCGCCTAGGACTGGCCCTGGGGCCACCTAGGGGCCGCTTACTACCGAGGCCGTCTAGGATCGGCCCTGGAGCCGGCTAGGGGCCGCTTACCATTTGATTATCACCTGTCTTTTACTAGTCACATTGCCGATTATTATTTGATTACCACGTGGCTTTTACTAGCCACATCAATTATATATATTCTTTTATATCTTGTATGCACAACCCCCACCAAGAAGAGAGCCTGGTTTTCTAGAGGGATGGTGTGTGATTCATCCAGTCTTTTACTTCCCACCCATGATTTCTTATTTTATATCACTAAGCACGGATCGATACCAATAATTCTGAGGAACACACCTCTAATGTTCTTCTTTTGGTTCCATGCAGTCTTGCTGCTCTGTGCCGCTACTGCCTCTGCTACCTCCTCGACGAGTGCTGCAGCGATTCATCCGACATATTTTAACTTGATCATCTCACTTCACAGTGATATGGCCCCTAATAATGTTCTTTTTTTTTTTTTTCTCTCTCTTTAAAACTTCCTCTTTATGCAGGTATTATGTGAGGTTTGGTCTTATCTATGATTGCAGACTAATGGGATTTTTAACATAAATAAGTGATGTTTTATATGTAAATAACTACTTGCGCCCTCCTAATTTATATTGTGGCCTCCCATATTATGTTGGAACTGAGATAAGATTATTAAGCCTTTTTCTTTGTAGTTCTTGGAGATGGAAGTGATATTATTCAAAAATTGGATTTTGATAATTGCTAACGATGGTGGGTAGAGTGGGGGCAATGGAGGGCAGGATCAAGAGAACTGCAGTTGAGAAGTTAGATCAAGAGCTTAATCTTTTTATCGTTGTTATTGTTTACTTCGTATTATAGAGAAGGCTAATTCTCTGTTTTGAATGGCAAGAGAATCTTGACTGATGTCTATCAAACATTGCGTCACCACTGACCCTTGACTCTGTTAAGGAATTGACTCTTGAAGATGGTTTTCTTTGCTTACATGGACCCTTGAGAACATAACTCTGCTTGCTTCTTTTTCTTTTCCTCCCTTGCCATTAGACTTTGCACTGATTGCTTTAGTCATATCCTCTGGTCTCTGAAATGCCTTTCTCGCAGCCACTGTAGGTTTTATTTTGTTTTACTATTTATGAGAGAAGGAGAGAGATCCAATCCTCATGATATTATTCTGGCTCAAATACTATGACATGCATTATCCAGTACTTGAATCCAGGTTTTCTGATCTTGAAGCGAAAAGTGTAGACGGCAAGCGCATGGCATAGATGTTTTCTCATTACTAAATTTTTGTAATTTTATCTACTGGAACGGTGTATCCGTAAAACAAGACTAGAGGGAAAATTAAAGATTTTTGGATTAACTGTTTATTTCCGAATTATGTGTAGCCTTGGAGGATATATTATATGGATATGGTGGCCGGGTGGAATTTCTTTGTTTATTTTATATATTATACTCTGAACTTTATAATAATTGTCACGCCCCAGACCAAATATCGGGCTAGGGTGACAACCCACCGCGTGCCGGGCACGCAAGGCGTCATAAAATTTTTCAACATAAAGCATCATTATAAATAAAGACCAAGTCAATACATTAATAAAAGTCTTGGGCTAACACTCTTACACACCACAATAACAAAGTCTGGGCATCAAGCCCTACACATATGAAATATTGGGGCTACAACAGAATAATGGTCTTGCTTTATTCAATGGAAGATCCATCACCCCACCAATCCATCCTCAACCTTGTGGCTCTGATAAAAACATTGTAAGAATTTTGTGAGCTTACACTCAGTAAGTAAACCATGTTATACAGTTAAATCATAGCATAGCAATCGATAAGCATATAAATGATCTGCATGCATAAACATTTCACAATTACTCAGACATGCAATGTAAGTAAACCCACTGTTTACACTCTCAATGGTAACTGTAATGCGACCCACGGCCCTGCAATATCTCAATAATGTACCAACAGGCATCCCCCCTACTGAAGTAGGGTCGAAATGCCATAATGTATCAACCGGTATCCCCCTACTGAAGTAGGGTCGAAATACCATCATGTATCAACCGGTATCCCCCCTACTGAAGTAGGGTCGAAATACCATCATGTATCAACCGGTATCCCCCCTACTGATGTAGGTCGAAATACCATCATGTATCAACCAGTATCCCCCCTACTGATGTAGGGTCGAAATACCATCATGTATCAACTAGTATCCCCCCTACTGATGTAGGGTCGAAATACTAGGATATGACATGATAAAGGAGAGCCGCGGCGACACATAACAGTACCTCACATCACATCAATACATCAATACATCAATCATGTAGCAAAACAGTGGATTATACTTACTGAACAATTGCATGTAATATCACATCAATTTCATAATAACTGCATCTCTCACTCATGCATAATATAGCATCCACACATGAAATCATAGTATTCATCTACTTACACATTTAGCTAATAACAATTTATAATTTAACTACGCATATCCTGAATTAATTATTTAATAAACTGATAACTGGCTTACTTACTTCAGTACGCAATCCAACAGGTATATAACAGCTATTCGGATGTCTGAGTACCTACAGGATCATTACACAATTAATCTATTAGAATATGAATATTAAATTGACCCTTAGGATTTCTACCCAAACTATTTCGCAGGCCTTACTTTGGGTTTGAATATCTCCCCCTATACAAACCCAAATGGGGAAGAAAATATACCCCGCGAAACTAGAATTCACCTAGATTCTAGCCATATAATTATTTTTCTAATCCCGGCCCGTTACGGGGCCCAAAATCCAGCCCGAAATCCGTTCTTTGCACGGCCCAAAAGGCCTGAACCGGCCGGCCCAGCCGGCCCGGTTCAAATCTATCTCCCTCCCGATCCCCTGTTTCACCGAACAGGGGACGGGGACATGGCCGGCGGCCGGGGCCGCCGCCGGCCAAATTGAGGGCGGCCCGGCCGCCGGTGGCCGGGCCAGATCCGGCCGCCGCCGCGGCCGGCCGCCAAATCCCTTCCCTCCCCCTCAATTTCTCACTCTCTCTCTCATTCTCCGCGCGGCACGGAAGTGTGCCGGCGGCTCGGCCGGCAACCATGGCCGGCCGGACCTCCACCGGACGCACGCCCGGCGCCGGTGGAGGCGGCAGTCCAAGCCTCGGGCCCGGCGAGCGGCGAGCACGCCGCCGGGCCCGAACCAACCGGCGGAAGCCGGTTCGGCTTCCGCCACCTCGCGAGAGGAGGGCCAATTGGCCCTCCCTCTTCTCTCTCTCTCCACCACCCCGCCGGACGCCTCCCCGGCGCCGGCGGGGTCGCCGGCCAAGTATCAGGCCCGGCGCGGCGACGAGCACGCCGCCGGGCCTGAACCAACGGGATCCACCGGCTTCTCCTATCTCTCTGTCCCGCTGTCTCGCTCTCTCTCTATTTCTTTCTCCTGATACACTCTCTCTCTCTCTCTCTCTCTAAGTAGATCTGGGAAAATTGGAAAACAGATGCCAAGGTGATGAAGGAAGCCCCCTCCTCCATCACATATATAAAGCCTCTTGTGTAACGCTTCGGGTTAAAGGTCTGTGCAAACGAAACGCTCAGTTAAAAAGGAGCGTTGCACAACCTAGTGCCAAACCCGAACCTGGTTCACAGGAACCGGGAACCGGGTATTACAATAATTCAGCAAGAATTGAAACCTGAGATAATTACTGTGTTTAGTTTGCAGTTGTTGTCTCCTTGATTTCTCCATGCAATTGATGCATCCAATGTTGGAATCATATGTAACTTCTTATTTGGATTGAGTTGACTTTTATAGATAATGTTTCTAGTTAACCAGGATCGTTTTCTCAAAAATTTGCTGAGCAAAAGACTCAAAACTGTTTTATTTTTATTTATTTTTTCAATTGCTGATGAAGACTCTTGAATATGAATTATAGCATTCGAGCATTCAATGTGTCATGAAAGCAGGGTTCGACAATGTTAGTTATGCTTTGGGAGCATTAATTCAGAGATTCAGCTTTGAGTTGAGGTTGCACTTGTGCTTGATAACAGGGTGAAAGAAAATCTAGTTTTAAGATTCGAAATAAAACTAGAATTCATGAAACCAGAGCAAAAATATGAAGTCTCACATTTCAACTCAAGTGAGGCAAAGGTGAAGTTTGATGTATATATTGATTTGGCACCTAAAGATATTCTAGCGGTGGATAGGAAGTGAACAGGCTCTGACAAATGGATGAATCAATACATCTAGAAACTCCAAGTCAAGAATAGTGATTGTAAACGTAGGATGGAAGGAGAACAAAAGCAGGAGGAAAACAAGTGAAACATCCATGAGAACACGCGAAATCTAAGGTCATTAACCAGTCCTAATTCTGGTTGGATGGATGTTCCTTCCACATATAGATGATGGTGGTTTGTGCTCCATGGAGATATAATGTAATGAATGATACAATAGATAATTTAACATTTGAGACATAATATAGCTCAATAGATGATTTGGTAGATGACTACTATAATCTTGCAATTATGGTTATTTTGAGTGAACAGAATGGTTCCTATAAAGTATTATCCTTAATGGACTACGCTTTAATAAGAAAAATTATAATATTTTTTTAATAAATAATTCCTAATAAATGTGTATGATAGATAATTAAGTATGTATAATATTAGAAGTTATATAATTTGATTAAAAAAATATATATTAAGAGATGCCCCTCTTGTTCATGTCTTTGAATGTAGGAGAGCTTACGAGAAGAATGCTTAATTATTGCAATGTGGAGACGGAGAGCCTTGAAATGGAGTATTCCAGCCGATTGAAAGCTTCCCACTGTATTCGTCGCAAGACTTTGGTGGTAGAATTCAATTCTCGCTTCATTCTTTCCATAGACAATACGGCAAATGACAAATGGCAAAGCCTGGGACTGGATTGAGATCATGGAAATTGGAATATGCTGCTGTTTTATTCCTACTCACCGTTTACACAAGTAGATAGAGAATAAGAGCATGATAAAATTAAAATAAACTATAGCGATGATGATAAAACATCTCGTTAATCAAACATTTGATGATCTATTTCTTGATAGCATCACCCGTAGCATCTCTGACATGACCACTGATGAGGGGTAAAATCGTCATGACATTATTGACCACCCACATCGATAATTGGGTCATGCTCAATCCAAACATCCTACCAGCCAGCTGGCATAACATCCAAGCAACGAAGCCGAATCGCCTTTGACAAAGTCGGGTCACCCTGACAATCTGAACCATCCTCATACTTCAGCCATCCGAGCCGAGCCATTCCTCGGTAACCCGAGCTATCCTCATACCTCGTCATTCGAGCCGATCCATTCTATACCTCGGAAAATCAGGTTATTTCTCATTCTGGCCGAACCAATGCATTCAAAATACCTCTGCGGAATCCGGCGCGGAAGAGTTCGAGTTCACTATAACTGAATAAGATTCCAAGCGGGGAATCATGCCTAGAAGTGGCCTAGGGCCCGCAAGAGTGGCCTAGGTCTATGTGATAACTGAATCTCAAGGCATCAATCAGCTCTCACAGCCGTCGATCTTCTAACTGATAAGATACAGATCCTACTGGCCTCGTAACAAACTTGATTCGAATTCGTCTCGAATCCAAACAGTTTTCAGACCCCATCCAGGGCACGTCCAAGGAATCAGGTGATGCCTATAAATACCACCGCCCTCAAATCTCTCGTAGAGGCCAATTTGGTATGCAGTTCTTACACATACTTTTATGCAATTACTCATACTCATTCACTAGCTCTGATACTCCATTGAAGCTCCCCCTGAGCTCAGAGCTCTCGAGAGAGAACACCCGCCAAAAGGGGGAACTCCTCTATGAGAGTCTTCTCCTCACATCTGCTTGCTGTGAATCTTCACTGACTTGGGCATCGAAGGGACCTCCGCAGAGGGCAACCCCCACAGCACCATCTTCGTACGGACTGTCTTGCAGGTTCCACCCCGAGGCGATGAGATCGGCATCCAGATCAGGAGCCGGAAGCGCACCCGAGTCGAAGAACGGATTTCCGTGGCAACAGATTGGCGCTAGAGGAAGGGCCACAAGTCCCAAAAACTTGTGATCCAGGAGACAAGATTCAAGAACCAGAGAAAGCATCCTCTAATGGCCAATCGAAGAGAGCTACATCTGAAGCTCAAGACCAGGCCGCCTCTCAAAGGCCTGATCCGATTAGCGGTGCGACACCGCCACCGCCAGCTGAAACTCCTTCACCGCCGGGCAATGGTGGTAACGTTGGACCAGTTTGCCACTCTGATCCAGCAGGTCCAGGCATTGACCCAGTTGGTCCAGGGGCTCCAGGCGACTCCTGACCCTGTCGTTCCTGCTCCTCAGCTTCACGAAGAGGCTGCTGCCCCTGCTCCTCCAGCAATTTCTTCCTCCAATCCGTCGAAAGCACGGATTATCATCGCCAGCCCGCAAAGGCAAAACCAGCGCCGCAGCGAGCTGGAGGGAAGATCCCACTCAGATCTAGGCGGGTTTGCTCCTCTTCTCCGGTGTCTTCCCAGAACTCTACACCGCTACCGCCTTCCTATCGCCCAATCCATCTACCACTATGGACGAGGGGATCTGGCAGCAAATGCAGGAGATGCGGCAAGAATGGCATTGGGAGTTAGATGCCACCAGGCAAGCTCCTCCATCTCAGCCGAAAGCGGAGCAGGTCATCCCCTTCTCCGAGAGGATCATGAGGGAAGTGATTCCCCCTTATGTCAAGCTCCCTACCATCGAGCCGTACCATGGATCCCCGATCTCGATGACCATCTCAGCAGCTTCAGATCTATCATGATGTTCCATGGAGCGTCGGATGCGATCCTATGCAGAGCCTTCCCCTCCACCCTAAGGGGATCTGCTTGAACCTGATTCAATAGCTTGAAGCCAGGTTCCATTGATTCTTTTGACAATCTGAGCCGTTTACTTACCAGCCAGTTCGTCAGCAGTCGTCGCCAGCGACGGAGATCCGATTCCCTCTTCGAGGTCAAGCAGAGAGAGGGGAATCACTGAAGAATTATCTCGGCCGTTTCAACACGGCCCTCTTAGAAGTCGACCATCTCAACCACGAGGTGGCCATGTCCGCCCTGGTTGGAGGAGTGTCCAATGAGGGAGACTTCTACCTAGCTCTGGAGATTAATTACCCGAAGAGCCTTTCGGACATGATGTCCATGGCGGACAAGTACGCCAGGGTTGAAGAATCGAGGAGGTCAGCTCGGGCCGAGCAGCTGAAGAAGAAGGAGGCAAAGGGCTCAGACAAGCAGCGGGTCCACCGTCGCGCTAGCCCGCCTCACAACCACAGAGCTCCTCCACCGCCACCTCGAGAATGAACCTAGAATCTGGCCCAAAGGTTCGACCGCTACACTTCCCTTACCACGCCAAGAGCACAGATCCTAATGGAAATTGAGCAGCAAATTCCTCGGCCTCCCCCTCTCCGAGGCAATGCAACTCGGAGGGACCCTGCCAAGTATTGCCGCTTTCATGGGACTACGGGCATGATACTGAAGACTGCTGGCAGCTAAAGAACGAGATCAAGCTATTGATTCGGCGGGGCAGGCTGGACCAATTCAGAGGCCCCCCTGAGCCGAACAATGAGGAGAATCGCTAACCCGAGCCTCGCCAACTTCCTCCACCGAATCCCTCGATCCTTGGCAATGTCAATGTGATAACGACGGCCGGTTCCCCATCCTTTTAGCCGGGCGAGGAGGAAAGCTCGCCGAAGAAAGCTCGAGTCGATGAGCTCACCTTCTCTGATGAAGACCTTGGGGAGGTACAGTACCCCACGATGATGCTCAGATTGAGATTCCGGGTAGAAAGCCTCCGACCGGTGAAGTCCACCCTAGTGGGCTTCACAGGTGACTCCATAATCCCTGAAGGAGTCATCACTCTGTCAGTCCGAGCCGGCACTTGGCCCCGCGTGGCCACCGTGCTCATGGATTTCCTCGTGACAAGCTCAGATCTCCCTACAACGCCATCCTCGTAGACAGGGGCAAATACTTTCAGTGGACCCCAGATTGTCAAAAGTCTTTGAAGACCTCAAGAAATACCTCGGCTCACCACCTCTCCTCAGCAGCCCAAGATAGGGGAAGTGCTGAATCTATACCTGGTGGTCTCTGAAGACGCTGTTGGCTCGGTGCTAATTAGAGAGGAGAAAAGTCCAAAGACCTATCTATTATGTCAGCAAACTACTCAAAGAAGCTGAAACGAGGTACACTCGAGTCGAGAAGATGGCGAGCAGTTCTGGCGTCGGCCTGGTCCTCACCAGTCCGGAAGGCGCAACCTTTGAATATCGCATTCGCTTCTCCTTTTCGGCTTCAAACAATGAAGCATAGTTAGGTCAAAGACCCGTGGATGCTTATGCCAATGAAGCATCCCCCAAGTGGGATGCTGGTCTGCTAGCCACTGCCCAACAATAAAAGGCAGAGAACCAGCAGACCCACACATCCCTCCCTCTTCACATGGAAAAAGATTCCTCAGGCGGATGAACTGAGGAATTCAAACTGAGGGAGGAGGCGAAATTCATGTCAGCCACGGGGGATACGTATGCTTTGCATTTCCTGTGATCCCCATGGCAAGTGGCAAAGGACACACAGGAAGTGCATACGTGCGCTCCCCATATGACCTCTGCGGGCCTCCTGTGCGCTCTCCATATAATCTCCAAGAATTTCTTCCTTGAGGACTGCATGCTCTTCAGCAGCTTCTCCATCACCCCAGTTATCCGGGGCAAACCAGCTTTCAAAAGGGTAGCTCGATCTCCCATTCTCGATGAAACAATCGCCATGAAAGCCCTTACACTCACAGAAAAGGTCTTGGGAGATAGCCTAACACGGCCCGTTCTCCCCATTTTATAGGCAAGCATGCCGAGGGCAGTCATTAAACAAAGGAGCCCCGGAATTTGAAACACCCTCGCCACGTAGCCACGTGGTAAGGCAGAAGAAAGGGACACTTTACAAAGCGTGCCGGACGCGCCTCCTAGGCCATGACGGGAGACAAAAGATTTCCTTCTGATCTCGAATCGAGAGCCTTAAATGCAGGAAATCGGTCATAGGTCCTTAAGATATGGGCAGACCTAGGAAATCCCCTTTCGAAAACGACGTCATCCAATGGCAATCGAATGCTTATCGCGTACGTTAAAAAGACCCGCATCGAAAAGGCCAACGGGATAAATGCCTCAGCAGAAATAGAGCACCCTTTTAGAGAAGCCGTTTCGTATGCCTTGGCAGAAAACGTACCAACTTTTTACTTCAGATAAACCGAACTATCTAACCTCGGCCCCAGCCGAGGTATTTGAGCCGTTCTCGGCCCTTTCGCTCCGAACCATTTCGTGCCTTAGCAAAACGAGTAAGTTTGCGCGCACCTAACCTCGGCCCTAACCAAGGTAAAGTCGGAATTACGTTCCACAAAAAAATTGAAGGATTCTACATATCAGCAAAACTTCTGACAAGAAAGGTCGTTCAGAAAAGTAATGACCAAAGCGATAAGGCAAAGAGAGATCAAAAGACTCATTCATTAAGTTTCGATCAGATTACAAGTTGAAAAAGCGACAATACATAAGCGACCCTTAAGAATTAGGGTCCGGATCGGTCCCGAGAACCTCTTTGATGACGTCCGGAAGGGTTTGACTCGCTTCACCGCTTCAGTTGTTGAAGGAAGAATCTCGGATTCCTCGGCAGCAGACTGAGGGCATTCTTCGAAAGCCACGGCCTCATTAGGGCCCAGGATAGCGTCAAGATCGACGTCCGAAATATCCTCATACTCAGCTTCTTCGGTCCCCGGGGTACAAGCATCAAAACGTTCGGCATCCAAAAGGATAAATCCCACTCGGGATGCGCTCAAGAGATCTTCGCTTGAGTTTCCTCCGCACCGAACCTAAATGCATTGGCACAAGCCTCTCTACGCTCCTCGAAAAATTGGGCAGAACTCTTGTACTCCTCCATGGCCGAAGCGATTCGGTTGCTGGCTTCAGTTAACTGGCCCCCAAGATTGAAATTCATCTGGCGATTCACAACAATTCCGCCCTTAGAGCCTTAAATTGCTCCTGCACCTCGAGTCCAATTCTGCCCATCTGCAAAACATCAGGGTGTTTGAGCCCACGAGCAAAAGAAAAGCACCGAAAGCAAATAAATAGGAAGACACTATACATCTTCCTCCCGCCGAGCCATTTTATTGCTCAGCTCCTGAACCTTTTCCAAGGCCTTTAGCTTGACCGATTTACTTTGTTGAAGACCCTCCTTGAGGTCATTAATTCGGGACTGTTTGTCTCCGACTTCCCGCTGAGATCGGTCAAGATCATCGGTGAGCCTAGCAATCTGCTCATGTTGCCACTTCAGCCGATTCTCCATATCGGCAAACTCCTTATTCAGATCGGCAAGCTGATCCCGTTGCCGCCGGCACTTGTGCTCCTCCTCGAGCCTCCTGCCCCAATTGTTTTTCTCCTCAGCATGACTAGCCTTCAATTGATTCCATCTTTTTTCAAAATACTGCTGCATGGCCTTAGCCTCATCGGCGTGCTTAGCCTTAATCTGGGATAACTCCAGGCAAGCCTTGTCCGATTGTTCGCGGAAACCCTGGAGCTCTCTGACTTGAGCCTCGAGCCGAGAGGCCCTTTTGGCTGCAAGTCGGTAAGACTCACTCACCCTCTCAAAGTCCGCCTTAGCGGACGCCAAGGCCCTGGAGAGCCGACTGGTTGAATCCACCCTCACCCGAAGGTCGGCCACCTCCTTCCTAGCCTGAGCGCAAGCCCCAGTGGCCAAATTCAAGCGCCAATTCAGCGCCCTCGTAATCAAGGCATTCTGCAAGAAAATACAAGTAAGAAAACATGCTCAAACCGACCCATCGAGAATTACAACTTCGGCACAGTAACTTACCCGGGAGGCGTAATTCGAAGCAATCTTTATGAGAGTACATTACTAATTTCGGGAAGAAGGAAAATATCCTTTAGCGCCCCAAGCCGACCAAAAGCAGCATCGATGATATCCTCGGCCGCAGACTCGTCCGTCGAGGAACTTCCTCCCGACCGTAAAATAGACCTCATCAAGGCAATAAGCATGTCATCCACCTTCGAGCTGTGGATTAGAGAACTCATGGCCGAAGAGCCGGTCTGAGGGGCTTCGGCCCAAGGAACCGCCATTCGCTCGGCTTCCTCTATCAAGACTCTAGCCTGTAGGGCCTCGGATGCTTCGGCCCCGGCTGAGGGAGCCTCGGCCCAAGCACCCCCTTCATCTAGTGATTATTCTTCTTCTTCTTCCTCTCCGACTGCCGCTCCATCTCCGGCAGACTCCATTTGAACTTTAATTTCTTTCACGGCATCCCTGATGCCATAACAGAAAGACCCTCAACAGAAGGCACCTCGACCTCCACCAACCTTTCAGCATACGGATCCACTCGAGCTTCGGGAGCTCGCTGCCTTTTCTAACCCCTCCACCTGAGCAGGGGCCTCTTCCGTACGCAGTGGACTCTCCACCGCTGGTAACTAAAGAATATCTGGCAGAGGATCGCCGGATGGACCGACGACATCTCCTCGGCGTCGTCTGACACGACCACTATTTGGAGGAGGAAAACCTCGGCGGCTCTTTCCGAGCTCCCCCCAATGGCTTCCTCTGCTATCTCGCCCCCCTCCGGCAGGGAGGGCTTATCGGTTACGGCCGGCATTTCCGCTTCCTCCTCTTTGAAGCGGAGTGGCGGCCGACATCGTCTTTCCTAAGCTCCCTTGAGCGAGACCCGGAAGGATGGGCTCTCTTCTCGGACCTATGCTTGTCCCCGAGCTGGAGCCCCTGTGGCGCTTGCCCGGCTCCCTCCTTATTTGGCCCATAAATGCGGACCTTTCGGCTGAAAACGCAACAAATGTTCAGTTAAACAGTAGCGGAATTATATAAACACGCTGACCATTAGAGCAAAGGCTCACCTTGAGGGTCGATAGAGCTAAACCCGGTGGCGAAAAGAGCATCCTCTGCTAATAGAGTGCTAGCTGAAACCTCCTGACCACTGCGAAGAGTCACTAGATCTCTCTTCTCCTGCTCGCTCAACTCCAGGCGCGCCTCCGGATCCTTCACATAGCTCGCACATCCCCTTGGGAAATCCGACCCAATATTTCCCTCGGCAATAAAAAATCGAGACTTCCATATCTTTATCGAAGACGGGTTATCAGAAATCATCTCGAACGACTTCCGGGGACCAATGTAGGGCCACTCTGAGCTCCTCCCGAAAACCATGTTGTAGCAGACTCGGAATATGGGAAGGGTCGCAGTCACCCCAACACGACTGCACATCGAGATGAACCCAACAAGATCGCGCCAGCTATTTGGGGCCACCATCATTGGATATATGTTGTAAAACCTCATCACCTCCTGTATCAACGGGTGAAGAGGGAATCGAGACCTGCCCTCAAGCTCTCCTCGTAGAAGAAGACTCCCCGGCTTAACTCGGTTGAAACTCGATGCTCGGTCCTCGGCACCCACAAGGCCACATCCAGAGGAACTCTATAATGGCACGATCCTATCCAGATCGTCAAAGGTTACCTTAGAAGCAACATGACCCTTTATATTGACTGAATGGAGGGTAAGATACGAATAGGCAAGCAAGGGCTCAGAGAAAGAGTGGAAAATCTCTATGACAGGGACAAAGGAGCGTTGCGGAAGGAGTGCCGCACCAGCCCTCTTTAAATAAACGCTTTAGAGAGAAAGCCCTAGACGCCAAAACCCCCGATACGGGCGCCTGAAATAAAGGAGTCCCACCACGTGGGGCTTCCGCTATCGCGGCTTGCTTGAAACGAGGCGTTTCCTCCTCGAGCTGCGGCGAAAAATGATGACGAAACAGCGGCCCGTCATTTACAAGATTATCATTGCCCGCCTTTTTGAATCCCCCTGTAACCCCCCAGCACTTATTTTGGACACCTGGCATCCAGGGAACCTTTTTATCGCTTAGACTTCTGTCATGACGTTTAGGCCACAACTTGACGATTGATGCCCAAGTAGTCGCGTGTCGTTTGAGTTCCCGATCTTTTACCTGACCGAAGCGTCATGTGGAGGGGTTTAAAGGGTGACGGAGGGTGACTCCCTCTTTCATCCTGGCAGACGTCTTCCTCAGGTAATCCTTCCCTATCCATGCCAGATTGAGAGAGAGAGAGAGCGTGAGAGAGAGAGGAAGAGAAATGGAAGGGAAATCTGGCCGGCCAACAGGCCGACCGTGCCGCTGGTGCCGTAATAGGCCACGACTGATAGAGAGAGAGAGGGGGGAGTTTGAGGGAGGAATCGAAGAGAGTGGAAGGAGGGAGGAGGCTGGCCGCGGTGGCGGCCGGCTCCGGTCCCCAATAGTGGCCGGACTGCCCTCAATTCGTCGGGCAAGCCACCGGCACTGTAACGGCCGTGCGGGAGAGAAATTGAGAAAGAGAGAGAGGGAGAGTAATTGAGAGACAGTAAAGGAGGGGGGGCCGGCCGCGGCGGCGGTCGGCTCTGGTCCGGCCAACGACGGTCGGACCGACTCCAATTCCACCGAAGTCGACACCGGTGCGGATCGTGTCGCGCGGGAGCAGGAAGAGAAAAAGAAAGAGAGGGAGAGAAATTGAGAGAGAGAGAAGGGGGGTGGCCGACGCGGTGGGGCCAGGCGCCTCCAATTTGGCCGACGCCGCCGGATCAACAGAGCCCCTGTTTCGGTTGAAACAGGGGAACTGGGAGGAAAGGATCGAGTGGGCCGGCTGGGCTGCCATCCTTTGGGCCTTATTGGGCCGTTTCAGGAGCCCTCTTTGGGGGGGTTTTGGGCCCTATATTGGGCCGAAAAATAAAAAATAAAATTATGGCTAGATTCTGGATGAATTCTAGTTTCTTGGGGTAATCTTGATTCCCCATTTGGACGTTTATCTTGGGAGATATTCAAGCCCAAAGTTGGGCCCGTGGATTAGTTTGAGTAGAGTTGTAGGAGTCTTTTATTATTCATATTTTAGAGATCTAATTATGAAAAAAATGCTGTAGGTGCCCAGAGGTCCATGTAGCTGATTTATCACCTTGGATTTGCGTATTGAGGTAAGTAAGCCAAATATAATAATTTCATAAATTATAAATGATTGTTTTGTTGATTATTTTGGAAATTGGTAAGCTGTACCATGTGTATCTAATTGCATATTTGCTATAGTAGTTGATATTATTTGCAAAGTGAATTGATTATATGCAATGGTTAAAATGTATAAACCACTGTTTATGTGTTATGAGAGAAATTATGCTTATGATGACGCATAATATGTGACATGCATGTGTAAAATGATTTGAATTATATTTATATGTGTCGCCGCGGTTCTCCTTTGATATGCATGTGGAGGCCACGCACATCTAGAGGATGTGTGCTGATTGATGGAGGCATTGTAGGGCCGTGGACACATATGATATAATATAATAATGATTAAATATAAACAGTAGATTGAATTATATTTATGTGTGTCGCCGCGGTTCTCCTTTGATATGGCATGTGGAGGCCACGCACATCTAGAGGATGTGTGCTGATTGATATGGCATGTGGAGGCCACGCACATCTAGAGGATGTGCTGATTGATGGAGGCATTGCAGGGCCGTGGGACACATATGATATAATATGACAATGATTAAATATAAACAGTGGATTTGTTTACAATGCATATTCTGGTATTTGTTTTATAAGCTTCCATGATTATTTTGACTTAATGATATGCATGATTATGATAGCATGTTAATTAAATTGGAAGTTTCTATGAAAATTATGACTTGATAATATCTTGAGAGATAAGATGATATATGACTATTTATGTCATTAATATAGGCTTACTTATTGAGTGTGAGCTCATGTAAATCTCACAATGTTTTTCAGAGCCTCGGGATTGAAGATGAAATTATGGGGTAGATGGAGCTTCAGTTAAATAAAATAGTTCCATAGTGTTGATGTAACCCCAGTAATATTTGTGTGTAGGGCTTGTAGCCCAAAACTTATATAAGTGGTTTGTAATAAAGTATGGATTTGGATTGACTTATTATACTTATTGCCGTATAATGATCGATGTGTAAATTTTGGGACGCCTTGCATGCCCGGCATGCGGCGGGTTGTCACCCTAGCTCAAACTTTTTGGGTCTGGGGCGTGACAGCTTTAGTGGTATCAGAGCCTAGGTTATTGACCTTAGGACCACATACATGATGACACCCTAGGCAAACAAATAGGTTGACATTGAGACAATTATCACTTTAGATGAATTTCAAACCTTATGTTTTGGAAGCTTGACATGAAAAGTTTACTATGTTATTAACAATAACTAATTTGTCAAGGGATAGGAATGGCTCATCGCACTAGGAGCCAACAAAAGGATGAGGGCTCCCAGATTGGAAATGTCGGTCAACCAGGAGGTCAGGAAGCTACTGGAGCTGCTGCCCCTGTTAATCCTATTGGGATTGATCATCAGCAACTCCAGACCGAGATGCTTCAGGTTCTTTCAGGCATGGCACAGTCGATGAGAGACATGCAGCAATAGATTCAGCAAGCTTTACCCTCTCAGTCAGCCACTCCTACTCCGTAGACTCAGCCTGCTCCCACAGTTCGTTGAGTCAGCCTACCCCTATAGTCCTGCAGACGCAGCCTGCTTCCACTATGCCACAGACTCAATTTGTCCCTCCTGCTCCATAAATTCAGTCAA